>JARJCX010000432.1:0-79939 GCA_029282285.1 Mycena rebaudengoi | reverse complement strand
ACTCAAAAGGGAACTCATGTCGGCCTTTCCCATGTGGCATATTTCCCTTCCATCCGACAGTTCGTGCAGTCTGACTGCTACCGAAAATGTCTTTGGCCGCCTAATCAACGGAATCGCCGAAGTGGACGTTTGCGCCGGGGGCTCCAATGCTCGGCTGGCCACCGGGCAATTCATTCACATCGAACAGGCTACAATATCGCGTCAACCGGAAGCTTACGCGTCTTGGACGACGGCTATTTTAGCGGCGTTCGCGAGTTCGAGGTGTCTGCATGAATAGTCTAAGATAATTGTACTTTTGGTGCTTTCCTGGCTGTTAACGCCCACCGTTCTTTCTATCTTTCATTATGAAACTCTCATGTCTAGGCAGGTCGAATAATATCTTTCAAAATGTAGCGCGCTTTTGAATAACCAACCAACGGCCCGGCAGCACTCGGCGCGCATCCGCATACTGTGAAGCTGGGCCCAATTGCAAAGCACGAGGTTGACCGCCTTCTGGATTGGTGGAATACGAACGTCTTCGAGAGCACTCTGCAATGGGGACTGTATGCTAGGACCCACCTCTTCTTCGGTCGCTCGCACCATCGCCCGCCGCGCTGCTCGTGAGCTTGGGGCTTAGTCATGAGTTTAGTATTATTGAATATCAACGCACTTTTCGGGACCCATTAACGGGTGCCCCAATGTAAAATCAAGAGAACATTATCCTATAATACTGGAGCCTTCGACAATCCTCATTCCACACAACAACCGCTCGGCGTGGCATAGAAGCCCTTCTATGTGGTTGCGACAGTCGTGGTCCACACAATAGTTGTGTGTTCTGTGATGATCCCACATCTAGATCTTCGCATACCAGCGATCACAATCTGTGTTACCAGAATGGTGAGGATTGTGAGGAATGTCAGGATCGTATTCGGTTCTGAGCGCTCGTGATATTTTTCCGGATTTGGTGATGGTGGACATAGCCAGGGACATAGCCACTGTTTTGACCTTCTAGACCGGGCGACAAACTGGTAGGTTCCATGGGGGAAACCCATCCAAACATTCCCCTCACTGGTGTCGATATCATTCGAGGATGTCTGAGCTCGCTCGCCGCTGTTTGATGGCGACGACGTCGACGAAAACATGAACTTGTCAAGGAGACCGATGAATATCTGTTCAGAATGTAAATACAAGCATTTTTCAACATACATGTATACCCCTCGAAGCTGCGTGCACCCTTGGGCGGCTGTTTTCATTTTCTCACATAAACCCACATTTGCACGAAAAAACGAAAAAAAACGCTCAAGTTGTGAAAAAGACCGATGAAGATGTGTTCAGAATGTAAATACAGTCGACTCTGTCTTAACCCATAGCTGTAATAACCCATAACCTCCTCAACCCATACTTTTGGGCAGTCCACCACCTCTGTTCTCAATTAAAATCAATTAAAACCCATAAAATTGCACTACCCCATAACCCATAGCTTTTGGAGGGTCCATAACCCATATGTTCCCAAAATAGTTTTGTCCGAATTAGCCGGAATCTGCCGGAATCTTACCAGAATTGGTTCGGCAACTTTCTGGCATTGGTTTCAGCCGTCATTTTTGCACCCCACATCTTCTTTTTTGCACACATGGCAATAATGTCGCTTGAGATCCTCAAACGGGGACTCGCTGTACTTGGAAAACAGATCAAACAAAAAAAAGATGATCTCCTAGCACGTCTCAACAATGCTGAGAGACTCGAGCCATGAGGAGGCCAGAATGATGACAGACACATTAATTACCAATTACCTAGTCCATACATAAATGCCTGATTTTTTTCCAAATTTTTTTTTTTTGACCTCTCCTGGAACCCATACTCTGTCATAACCCATACCCCGAGGCGTCCACCGAGGGGTATGGCTTAAGACAGAGTTGACTGTACAAGCATACATCCATGTATACCTTTCGAAGTTGCATACACCCATGGTCGGCTGTTTTCGTTTTCTCACATTAACTCTTTTTGGACAAAACATCACAAAAACCCTGAAGGTGTGAAGGAGACCGGTGAAGATATATTCAGAATGTAAACACAACCATTTTTCATGTATACATGTATACCCTTCGAAGTTGCATGCACCCTCGCACTCTCGCTGACAAGTTGGGAGAGGTCGAGCGGGCGATCCTTCTACGTATTTCAAACAAGGACTTCAAACGTGAGTTTGAATCACGCACTTTCACGCTGAATTTAATCAGGTACTCCTAGTGCGGTCCGGAATCAGTGTGGACGAAAGGTTCTGGCGGAGACATTGCTTCGCAGTCGCTCTCATAAGAGTTGAGCCTGGAACCAAGAACTCCGGGAATGTGGAAGACGAAGTCCGCAGTGCGGTAAGCTCAGCCGCAACCCGTATTTTCCAGAGTTAAAGAATAACTAATACAGAGCCGAAAAGTGGCTACATGCAAACGGTGTAACAATATAATGTACCCGGGACCGCCAAAGTCGCCTCAGAACCACAACAAGGGTCATTGTTCTGACGGTTTCAAACAAAAGTTGACTGAAGGGGAATTTGCAACTTGGCCCCAACCTGCAACGATATTCACGACCGGTTCTCAGTTTCACCCTCTTCCATTCCTTGGGTTCATTCGCGAGGTTGACGAGAAAGGTGTTGACCCATCTTGCAGCGACCTGACCATGGAGGAAGAAGCGTTTCTATCCATGCTTGAGGGCCCTGGACGCGTTATTCAATCGAACGATCGCGCTGTTCTATTTAAACTCTTTGCCGGGTTCGACATTCCCTCATACGATCAAACACCTAAATCACTCTTCACAGAGTTGAACGGCATCAAGTACTTGCGCATTGACGCGCTCCGTAACACAGACGTACCTGTCGCATCCACTTCCTCTCAAATGTAATTCTTTATTTGGTATTCATCATAAAATATTCTATATGTTTCGAGGCTTTAAGATTCCAAATTCTAACCAATGTTAATGTTTTAACGCCCGAAACACGCGAGTGTCTTGAACGAGTCAATAGCAACAAGATGAATTCTTGGATAGTTCAAATTGTACTTCCATTTCAGCATTAAACTGCGACGAAAAAGGAGAAAGTATGCTCACATATTCTCCGAGTCTGCATGCATAATTTGGTCGTCGGTGTCGGTCTGCATAGTCTCTGGACGAAGATCTAGTCAGTAAACAACGAAGTAAGTAAGTATTAGAAGTTACGCATCCGCACAGCTGCGACCTAGAATATAGTTTCGTCGGGTGCATTGTGAGGCTGCAATCTAACTTGGATAATCCCGAATAGACGGTTGAATCAAGTAATAAAATGATTACGATGGTCCCGGGGCTCAGGAGTCTTGAATCGAAGCGGTATAGTTTTGAAAGTCTGAAGATAATGAGGTCAGTAAGTGATTGAAAACACTCAACGCGCAAATGAACGAAATAGCCACCCAACAAGCAACCGCACGCACCTCTGCACCACCAAAACTTGCCTTATAAACGCCTCCGTGCGCACCATGTTCGCACCGATAGGGTGGAATTTGCCCGCGGAGACCTCCATGATACGTGTGAAGAGGGTGGGGTATTGCTGGGGAAGGGAGGGAATTAGTTGGGGAGCGAGGATAAGCGTCGCGTTGTGCGGCGCGCGGATCATAAGTCATTAGACAAGAGTGGGGCGGGGTATAAGAAGAGGTGGCGGGATATAAAAGTCGGGGAGGAAAGAGGTTATGCGTCTCGTGAAGTCGCGTGAACGTGCTCGGCGTCGAGCTCTGTCGCGGCACGCCACATCGAGATGCGTAGGATGTTGCCCTGGGACGCCCGTACATGCTCTTCGAGAGCAGCACCACGCTGTACCCGTATTCGGTCATAGTCGCGGGTAGGGTCAATAATGAATATAAGGAATGCGAAGGGCACGCACCTTGTGTCCGGAGATTTCAAACCAACAGCATCGTCAGTATCAGGGATGACGCGGTAGAACCCAAGCAGATAGGTGAATGCACGCATATCGCCCGCTTCCGCTGCACAGGGTCGAGCGAAATGTACCGTTGAAGGGGGGTATCAGCGACAGGCACGAGGGCAGGGAGGGCAGGGACACGTACAGTCACGACGATAGTGCTCAGCCCGTACTCTAGGAGCGGCCCCTACGCCACGAGTCACATTGGTCCTAACGTCGAAAGTCGCATTTGCACTGGCCTGAAGAAACAGAAGACGAGGAGCTCACGCACCACGAAAGCTTCTGTGGGAAGTAGTCGATCTGTTGAAGAATCAGAATTGCGATCGGCGCGCATAAAGGAAAGGAAGAACATCAACGTGCACAATGGATCAGCTGCGGATACGCACCAGTGATCCCGAACGAGTTGGGTAGCCACGCCGTCTCGTAGCGGTTGCCGAATTTAGCCTCGAAGTACGAGTTGAAGACCACTCATTGGATCCAAATGCGCCGCAATTTGGCCGCAAGCGCTCCAGCGGTGCGCTGCGCCACTCGAAAAGGGGAGCAGCGTATCCGTCCCGCCCAGAGCTCGGTCCACGCAGACCCACCACCCGCGGCTGCCCATCCCCGCGAAGGCGGACACAGACACCCATTCACGCGACCGCGGACGCCCCTCTCCAAGCTCCCGCGTCCACCGCCAACCCCAACCGCGCGTTCCCGTGTCCCACCGACCGTCCACAAAAACACCAAGCCTTCTCAAGAACAGCCTCCACTTCCCCCAAAAAACCTCCCAACGCAAAAGTAAAGGAAAAACCCTAAAGAAACGCACTCTCTGCTCCACCAGAAGGAGATGGATGAATCGGGTCAAGCAGGGGCTGTCAAACAGTGCCAACGCGACACAAACAACGCCATCTTTGTTCTTTTCTACCATCACCACCCTTTCGCGTGTGTTCACCCAATGTTCACCTTCTGTACCAGACACACGGCGAATCAACATCCGGTCAATCTGCCTGTCCGCCTGGAGCGTGTATTTTCTCACCAGTCATCGCCGCCGCGATTCCACCGGAAATTTTAAAAAGTCCGAGTCGGTCTTTTCATCTGCCTTTCTTGTGGGCACCTCCGCAGACCCATTTCCGTCCCAGACAGGCTAAGAGGGGGATCACTGCACTTCTTCCGTGTGGCTCGCAGCGCGGAACATCGTTGCTGAGCTTCCTGAGCGGTGCTACTGTCCCGAAAGACCAAGCATCACTGGGCGTCTTTAGTTCACCGTCTGCTGCCTCGGTCATGGAATCGCGTGGAGTTGCGGCAACCCGTACACTCGCAGTTAACATCTGGCTCGAATTCCCGAATTTCCCACGCAATCCATTCACGCGTCCGTCGGGCTGGACCAGCAAAATGAACAGCACAAGTGGCCGACTGGATCGCTCAATCATACATAGAGGGGTGCCCTGCGTTCCCTGAGACGAGCATCAGCGCCGCCGCATGATTCAAACCGAACCACCGCGACCTCCATGTCGCCCGATGCGCCTCGGTACTTCATGGGATGGTGTGGAGGGTCTTCGCCTACGGTCGTGTCCATCGAGTGCGAGTACGAGGGAGGCACGGCGATACTGGGGTCGTTCTCATTTTCCCGAGCCATGTCAGAGTGCGATGTGCGTCGCGGTCGCGCATCGGTGTGCTTTCTTTGCCTCGTCTCCCTCCTTTCTCTATTTCCTCCGGTACTCTTCTTCCGCCGCCCTTTATCCCCTCTTTTCTCGCCTCATTCTCACTTTCCCTGCCTGAAAGCTAACCCCCCTCCCCCAGAGAGCAGTTCTTATCGGCCCCATGCGCCTTCCCTCCCTCTCTCGGGCCACAGCGCCAAGACGGTCTGGCCGGACAGGTGGAGGAGACGTTGAGCATTCGGTGTTTTTTCGTTTTTTCTTTGCTTTTGGGAGAGGGATCGAGACGATTTTGTGTGGGCGAGGGAAGTAAAACCGCTTTGTGGTCGCCGTCGGAGGGCGTTGTTCCTCGTCGGTGGACGATGGGCGATGGACCGACGCCGCTAACAAAGAGGACGCAGTTCCATGCTGGAAGGAGGAGTCTGGCCGTCGCGGACGTCGGGGACGTCAGGCACATGATGTCGACGCGGTGGACAGCCTAGGGGGGCGCCAGAACTCTGCTGCCCACCCGTACATGCGCAACGCCGTATTGGGCCTGGGCCAAGAGCACTGCGCCAGAGCTGGGGGGCGTGGAAGGATGCGCGGAACCTACCTACCGGACTCGTTTTCCTTTTCTTTCTCTACAATCGTTCCCCATTCCACACACTGACCACCTGCGCCGATTCGTCCCCTTGCAAACCGTTGACGCCGTCAAGCCGCTCGTGTAGTTCGCGAAGCTGGGCAGCAATACATAACAAGATGTGCTTGCATTGCTTTATTTACTTTACTCCCTTTACTTTCACTCTTGCATTACTTTACACTCTACGCACCCCTCCATTACTTTTGTCGGGCCAAATACGTTTTTCTTTTACGACAGAGTGCTCGATGACGGTGTCCTCGGTGGCGCCATCGCATGTGCTTTCTACTTGCCTCCCTTCTCTCCTTCGCACCCACCCTAAATTGTGCCTTTCCCTTTTCTAGTTGATCTACAAGAAGACGCTCGACCTTGCGCGCAAGTCCCGGTGACGCTCACCTTTGCGGAAAATGTTTTGTTGCTGCCCGAGGGGCGACAATGGGGCCTGGTGAGTCTCTTCTTTGCCTTTCGTTAACTCGATGCTCGGGCTTACTCTCCGGTAGATCCATGAGGCGAGGATATGCCTCTAATCCTGAAATATGCCATGGGCCTAGCGCGTTTGCGCTCCGTTTGTTCGTACACTCATCTTCTTTCAGCTTGAGGGACGAGAGGCTGGACACGAGCAATTTTATCGAGGTCAGTTATTTCCTTCGATTTCCTTTTTGGGCGAATTCTGATCTTCCTTCCTTCCCTCCTTCTGACGTTGTAGACCAAACTCCATGGGACGTACTTCTACAAACTCAGTGACGTGAAGGGGATTGGTAAGTAGACTAGTTGCTTGAAGAAAAAAAGAACTCGACCAGAAATGCGGGACGAAGATGAAATATGGACAGGAAGAGATGTAACGTGTATTCAAGCCATGATCTCATCCGCTGCCCCACACTCCATCTAGGCTCGCTGTATTTCAATGTGCTGGCAGTCAACATTAACATCCCCGCGACCGCGAATCCTCAGAATGTTTTTCTTCTTCTCTGCGACGTTGTACTCGGCCCCAACCGCATTAGAAAGCACCAGCCCCATTCTGCTGGTTTTTGCTAGACTCAAACTGATTCAAAATTCGCTCGCAAAGTGGAAGGACTTACCTCAAAAACACAAATCGAAGCGCCACACGTCAAGATCAATACACCGCCCATATAACGTGAACGTCTGGCACGAAGTGAATGCGACGCCAGTTTGACGCCGGTTTGACAACATGCAAGCCGTACAATAATGCGCTGGCTTCCGAGTACATCCAACAACTTGCATAAAAAGTGGCCCCGGGATTGCGGGAATTATTCAACGTGGCGTCAACTTGGAGCCAGGTCGATCTAATTAGACGGTTTCAGACGAAATGCTGGCGGTGCCGATCGTGGTTCGTATACATACTGCTGGCCCGCTCCGCCGACTTCCCGCGCAACATGTGAATAAGAAATGTGTTTGGTCAGTGGAGTTGCCGCCTTCCGCTCGACGGGGAATCACCGGCAGTGCGTGCAGGACCCTTTACTCAGTGCAAAATGAACATCTGCAGTAGGGAAAAACCATGGTTATATGTAAGTTAGCCGCTTAGCCAGTCACGGGACATTGCAACGGTCAACCTGTGGATTCTGTGTACATAGGAGGCACCCCACCCCTCGTAGGGTATTCGCAGAGTCGCATGGCCTTTTGTATTTCCGCCTTTCGGAGCTCAAAGGTTTGATGACCGACTCTGATAATACGGAAATACCATTGATGGCAACTGCTGTCCGACGCGGCACATAAGCCGTCGACGCGCCGGCATCCCATAAATCTTCACTGTGTCAGTATTATTGAGCTCATTTAGTTCTGCTTACCCGGCGGTCTGATCATTTTGTCAGCCAGAAATAAATAAATGGAACGCCAGTCGCGGACACCGGAGTAGAACAAGAAATAGCAACACGCCAGTATGGCATTCACTTGATTCGTGCTCAACGGAACATTCCGGCACCAGGGATAGAACAGTGAGGCGCATGAGTATCAGCGGGAAGCTGAGGGAACGGACCGTGTTGACGAGAGGGTGGGACGTTGTCGGGACATCACCGCCGGCGTGTCCCTGAATAAAAAAACAACTAATCCATCGCCTGAGGCAGCAAATATTGACCGTGACAAAAACTCGATTTTAGAGCTCAGCAACCTCGAATGTCGGACAAATCCTTACCTTCCAGGGGCCTTACGTGCGGGTTTGGGAATGAACCACTCGATTCGCCGGTGTTTCCGCTGTTCAAGGACCTCTGTGGAAAAACAGTATTTTATCCTCCGGTCATGTCGGAATGCGGTCTCATCGCAGCGTTTCGCGCTATACTTCGCTCGCGGTCAAGTCAGAGTCCGGCCTCAACACGACCAGGTTGCCTCGTCCAAAGCACAGCATAAATACGAGGCGAAAGAGCTGTGGCCAGCAGACCAGCACCGTTTTCCACCACCACCTTCAGTACTCCAGCTACGCAATGCATTTCCTCAAGTCCTCGCAATGACCGTCTTCCTCGCGACTTCCGCTTTGGCGCAAAGCATCGTCGTCGATGCACCTCGCCCTGGCGCTAATATCCTGCTCACGTCCACCAACTTGACCGTTCAAATCGAGCGCCCCATACGCGCTACTCTTCTCCCTCTCAGATACCCCCCCGTTGACATACGACCCCGTTCTAATGTAGGATACCCTCTCTGCCTCAAAGGAAGTCTCCGTTGCAATCGGATTTAAAATCTGCGACGTGGTCGAAGGCTGCGAACCAGGAGCGCAACTCCTATACAACGGGCCATACACCCCGACCCTTCACACGCCGACCATCCCCGGCCAGCCCAGTTTCGACCAAAACTTTACCTTCCCATCCCCATTCTTTACTCCTGGACCTGTGTAGCTCACTGTTGTGCATTTATTCGATATTGGGGTGAGTTTCTCAACGAGCGGTCTCGAACAATCAGCTGACAATTCATTTCTGTTCAGGCTGGCGAGGATATTCCCTTCGTTGACACTGTTAGCGTCAACTTCAACATTGTGTGAATGGAGCGAGGCTAAGACTTTCACATGAATCACCGAACGTCATGTACTCGCTGCTGGTTGAATTCGATTGGGCGAAAATTTCACGAGTTTATTCTTGTTCTCCGAAGGATAACTGACCTGAAGTTTTGACGTACTAGTTGGGACAAGACCACCGCAATGAGCGGTGGTCGCATTCCCCAAATGGCCTGGTATAGTGTTCCATTATCACCTCGAAAAACAAGTTGTGATGACAAGCCTGGAAAAAAAACGCAATGGTTAGTTCCGACATTTTGACACAATGATGATCACGCTCACGTGTTGAAAAACACGATCTACATCACGCTGGCAAAAAAACGCGTTGTTCGAGCTCTTGATGCTGAAAAAAAAAAAACAATGTTCACTTGGAGGCCTATGGTTGAGGGGGCGGGAAATATGCCGCTTGTGCCGTGATGGAGTGATATCATATGTTTTTTTTGTTGCCTGGCTGACATGTCCCACTTCTTTCTCCCCATCTCTCACCGCCCCCGATGGAATTTAACCTCCACGGGAAATGTATGAGCCCGGACTGTCGCTCGGATGCATGGTCTCCATTCCCCGAGACCTCAGTTTAAATCCGGATCCTCCGCAGGCGCCACCGGCCCATCCCGGACTTCGAAAATGTGCCATCTGCGTCGCAGCTTGTTATGCTGCTCAGCATGCGGAGATGGTTCAGTCTAAGGTGTGTCATTAAGCCACACTTTGCACTTATATCAGTCTGATTTAAGTAAACTCAGCCGGCCCCGGCTCCGAAGTCAGTGCCTCGACCGCAGCCCGCCGCGGCGACACTCATACATGCACACTGCACGTGGATTTGCTGCCCCAGCACCTGGACCGTCAACCGCCAGTCCTTTTCGGGTGCATGTCAAACGACGGCAGGAAGATATCGAGACGAACCGCAAGCAGAATTCGACACCGGGGCATCCGTTTCAGAAAGAAACTATAGCAGCTTTGTTTAAACAATTCCTGTTGAGACAGGAATTGCCGTTTAAACAGGTGTTTAATCTAATCAGGTTAAACAGATTGATGGCAGTTCAGGGCAGTTTAAGAGGCAGTTTAAACAGTGTTTAAACGGGCCAAAAAGTCCTTTTACACCAAGGTTCGAACCCAAAACTCAATGAACCGATTACATAAACAATCCCAACGGACCAGCAGACATCTGACTGAGCCAACACAAAGTGATGATTGGAGATTATAATGGTGCTTTATTAGGACCGTGGGGCCGGGTACAAAGTGTTGATGAACTATCTGTTCTGAGTTCAACTGGGTTCAAGTTGGGATTAAACATGCTTACAAGTGACGGTTTAAACACAACTTGAGACTGCCGGAAGTACAGGGGCAATGCCGTTACAATATATTAACTCTTTTCAAAAAAAAACAAACACCTAGTTCGGGAATTAGAGCGTAAAAATTGGTTGATGACAGAGATGCCAGAGGGGTATGTGCATTTTTGACAGAATAGGGGGCAGGACAATGATAGCAGTGCTTTTTCATTTATGCATCTTTTACGCTCTAATTCCTGAACTAGGTTTATTTTATTTTATTTGCAAAAGGGTTAATAATACTGTTACAGCATTGCCCCTGGACTTCCGGCAGTCTCAAGTTGTGTTTCAACCGTCATTTGTAAGCATGTTTAATCCCAACTTGAACCCAGTTGATCTCAGAACGGATAGTTCAACAACACTTTGTAACCGGCCCCACGGTCCTAATAAAGCACCATTATAATCTCCAATCATCACTTTGTGTTGGCTCAGTCAGATGTCTGCTGGTCCGTTGGGTTGTTTATGTAATCAGTCCATTAAGCTTTGGGTTCGAACCTCGGTGTAAAAGGACTCTTTGGCCCGTTTAAACACTGTTTAAACTGCCTCTTAAACCGCCCTGAACTGCCATCAATCTGTTTAACCTGATTAGATTAAACACCTGTTTAAACGGCAATTCCTGTCTCAACAGGAATTGTTTAAACAAAGCTGCTATGGTTACTGTTTCAGAGCAAGAAATTCCATCCTGCGGAAAGGGTGCGTGAATATATCTTGGCTCAACACCATTAATCAACCAGCTTTCCGTATCTAGTCCCAGATCAACGGTGACCTGAACCCCCACGATTCCCGTAAGCGCAAGGCAAAGGCCCAGAGCCCGACAGTGACCCGGATGCACGACGTCCAAAGGGGAAGTTCTCGAAGCCACCGCCAACCAAATCATACTGTGTTGTTCTCATCGAAAATGCGAAGGCAGTCGCGAGCCACAAGTATAATAAACCTACAGCGCCGAAGTGAGTGTTAGTTTGTTTTTATTTCCCATCTAATCATATCTTCAGGCTCATGGAATTGAATCGCCTCGGCTACGTCAAAAATGTCCAGCTTCACACGGACAGTAGGACATTATTGCCAAGGTTAAAGTTACTTTTTCTCATGTTGCCGAGCTCGGTATCTACGGCTTCAGAGCCCTCGAAGTCTATCTAATTTTTACCAAGACTGCACGAGGAAGGCAGAGCAAGAAGCAGACCTTTCGTATGCGCCCAGTAACAGGTGAAATTGGGATGGATACATGGACTCGGTGATCATTTTGTTTACCCATATCGAGCCCTACTAATCGCACAAAACTCAGGGCCCAGACACTTGCGCCTGTCCGAGACGCAGGGCCGGGGTATAAAAATATTATCTTCATGCCCTTCATCCTCTTGCTCCAAACCTTCCTTTCCCGAGTGTCGATGTGACTCTCGACAGTCCCGACCATGACCTCACTAGTGCGAATGAAAGCAGTGGCTCCGATGACGAAATGGCCGACGTGAAGGTGGAGGAAGCAGCACGGGTGGTGTTAAACAACCGGTACACTCAATTCTGCTCTGTAATCTGGGGTTTGACATTTGAACGTTACAATAGTCAGGTACTGGAACACCGATGGAAACTGCCACTAATGACTCCAGTCGCGAGCCGTATGTAATCCCCTGTGATTTTCCCTCCATACTTACGGTCTCGCATCCTCCGAGAAGCCCGCCGGATGACGCTGATGGTCGGAAATCTGCGTCTCTATTTGATCCATCGGTGAGTGTGTTCTCGCACGGATCTTATATTCGATGACTGGGCACTCGCTCAGGCAGACTCCCACGACGAAGATGGCTTCCGAATTCCCGCTAGACGAAGAAGAGGCAGGTTTTTCTTTCCTGCCGTTTAGTTGTTTCACTCAAGACCCGTCAGAAACTCACAGAGAAACTTTCTACGCTGACGTCTCCTCGTAGGATCCCTTTCCGCAAGCTCACATCGATATACTTCTGGCCGCCCGCAACATAACCAAGCCGGATATGCCAAACGAACAGAAATGGGTGAGTGGTAACGTCGCTCAATTCATTGGATTCAATAAACCACTTCAGTGGAAGACCACACTCCGTTGTCTCACCTAGAGAGTTTTAACTCTATGAAGCCCTTGCTGGCAGATCTCATCGACTCGACAGTCGCAGAGCAGCTCTCGGTGGACATATTGTTCGCCAAGCTGGCCAAGCATGTTCTTGTCCCTCTCGAGTCTCTCAACGCCCTCGCCACACATATCCGTAGTGTCGGCGAGGATGCGAAGAGTCGGGCCGAATTGCGACGGGAATTTGATAAGGTCTTTGGCCTTGGTCCTGGTGGGTTTACTGTGGTGTTCCCAATCCTCTCCTTCCTCTATGAGGGCCTGGCTCGTATTCGTAAAGCCGGGTTTGCGTTGAAAACTGCTGAGTCCTTCGAAACTGAGTACCTCCTGGAGGAAACCTTAAAATGATTGGCATGTCTGAGCCACTTCCGACTCACCTACCATCGCTTTCTGTGGGATCCTAAGGGTGGATTCCGAGAGCTAGCCCACGTTCTCCAAAGATACGATGACAAAATCCCTGTAAATCCGTTTCAACCATTTGTCCAAATGTCGCGCCTTGCTCACTGTTTTACGGGTCGGTGATCGGCAGAACGCGATGCATGTTCCTCTGGACAACATAGCACTTCAGCTGGATTCCAGTTCGTCTCTCCGTCAATCTCTCGAGGATGCCTTTGAATCCGCCACTGATGCCGGTAACATGAAGCATGCGGTTGTCGTTGGCGGCGAATATGGGCTTCGGCGCTTCTATGCCGTGGTTATTGAGCAGCTACTGGTTACAATCGACCGCACAGATTACGAAGACGTCTTCAAACTACTCAATGATACTTCTCGCGCTCTTGCTCGCAAATGCGCCAACTACGTCAAGGTATTTACCGCCATTCCGTTGTTACCTCACTTATTTATTCGCACCAGTCTAAGCCCGGCCCCGGAGCGAAACCCAAACCTTCTCCGGTCCCAGAGGACGAAAATGTAAGCCTGGTCAGGGTTTAATCTCATGAAACTGACATTACAAACCTAGGGTCCGCGCACACGCGCCCAGACTGCAGGTGCATCGGCTCTCCTCGCAACTCCAAGTAGGAATACTCTGTTTGTGATTGAATTCGAATAAAGTCTTCCTTTCTGGCTATTAGGAGCGGTCACTTCAAGACACCTCGTGAACCGAATGAGCAGCTTTCGTGCTTTGACGAGCTTTGCAGTGATACGGCAGAAGGTACTCTTCTTTGTGCAGTAGAATCGCGGCAGCGCTAGATATGACTGGAACTGAATCTGCTACGGAGTTCTGGTATCGAAACTTGAGGCCCGGACCGGGAATCAAGACCCGTAGGAACAGAAGGCATACGACTGAATATGTCGCCTGTAAGTGCTGCCCATTGCCTGCATTCTTTTTCCAATTCAACACTATTCAGCGTCTGAGAATGAAGACTACATGCCCAAACCCCCGCCAAAGCCAAAGGGCTGCTGGGTTGATGTGAATAGTAGTCCTCACCGTCTCCACCACCGGCTCCCCCGAGTTCAGAGGAGCAGCACAACTTGGACCTTGAAGATGCGGAAGATTTTATGACGCTTGAATGGTTCGGCTTGCGGCGCCGAATCCTCAAGCGCCTTCCGCACCCTAAACAAAGCGTGACACCTTAAAGGACCTGAATCAACTCAACCATACCCAACAGTTCCGGCAACTTTCCAAGGCCAGTAGTGCCTTGTAGCTTCAAGTCTAATGATTTACTGACCTACAATTTCAGGTCTATCACCCAGATCAGAACGTGATGCAGAGTGCGAGATGGCAGGAGGTTACGACCAAGATCATGACTGCTATTAACGACAAACGTCGCTGACTCGGAGCAATTCAAGTTCCAGCTGTCCTAGCAAATCAGTTAGGAGGATAATAGATATTAGTCCTCAGAGCTAAATCATGTCGCGCTTTGAACCACCACCTACTCGAAAGTGTTCAGAAGCTCCTTCTAGCGTTTTGAACCACAATCACTGCGTTTCAAGGGCGGGTCGGCAGAGTCTGTTGACCTGGGCTGACGTCAGTGGATCTGTGCCGACCGGCGCGGCAACCTCTGCCGAGCCCTGATTGGCAGAAGTGTGCCGACCTGGGTCGACACTCTGCTTACCCCTCTGCCGACGAGCTGCACAATATTTGCGCCACTCCCAGCTTCCAGACTTCCACCAAAGCTGGTCCCTAGACCAATTTGGGTCCTCCAAATGCATTAGGGGTGCAATTGTAAATCCGAACGGGTTCAGTTCAGATTTTTATTCAATAAATACATGTACAAAGTGATCGAATCAAACTCGGCATCGGCACACAATGTATATATATACCTTGATGTGCTTGTAAGCAGACAGAAAAAAAATCCAGCGACTTTTGGATTTGATCATATGTGCCTCGCAGGCTCTCCCGCTTGCTGGGCAATCTCCATCCAGTTGAGCGCGGAGAGATCAAGAAAGTCGGAAATGTCATCCGCCAGAGCATATGCCTCGAATTCATCCTGATTACTGAATAAATCGAGCTCTGGATCATCCTCCTCCAGTAGAATTGAGGTTGAAAGCAGGCCCTCTGCTGCATCCGATTGAGTCTGCGCCTTGGTAGTACGAGGCATCACGGAATATCCTAATTAGGATGCCGATGCCGAGTTTGATTCGATCACTTTGTACATGTATTTATTTAATAAAATCCGAACTGAACCGTTCGGATTTACAATTGAGCACCCTATTGAGAATAGTTGCGAGACACGTAATTTCTTACGGCAGAAGCTTCCCGAAGTTCCAGAAGTTCGGGTCTGCCGAGCTCTGCCGACGGGGATCGGCAGAGTCTCTGCCGACGAGGCCTTGAAACGAAGTGAATGGTTTAGAGACCTAGCGGTTCATTTGAGGGTGTAGAATGTTACATAGATAAGAGAGGCCAATGGGTTTCAGGGACGGGGACGTCGTGAGGTAATCGGAGTAGGTCCGTGTGGGCGGGCTAAAAGATGAGAAGACACAGCCACTCTAGGTGGTTGGGCAATATGTGGTGGTGTGTTGATTGCCCGTTGTTAGCAAACAAGCCCTGGTCTGCCTCGTTTCCCTACGCGGCGCGAGAGATACCGCGACCACGACCACCCCGGGGTCATGGTGTCTCGCGTATTTTTCCTTTCATCTTTGTCTCCCCCTCGTATATATAGCCTGCGAGCTGCAGCAAGAGAGTATCCGTCTCTCACACTGCGCTCGCAGTTCTTACATAGATCACTTGTCGTCGCACACAATAATTTGACTCCCTTTCATTGCTCGACGTCAACGGACTCGAGCATATTCTCTTTCACACGGCTTCCCCGGCTTCCACTGAGCCATTCTGCATCAACGGGAGATTCGCGAGACGACCTCTTGCACCACCTCAGAACACTGCTCTTCGGGCCCTTGAACGTGCTGCCACCACGTCCTTCTACATCCACACATCCCCACAGCCCCGTCCTCCCTGAACCCGTTCCAATGGCTGATCCCGTTACACCTCTCGCCCCCGCTGCCCCCGGCGCACCCGTCAACCCACCTCCTGTCGTCGTCACAGACTCTCAGAAGATAGACAATCTCAATGCACAGATTGCTTTGCTGCTTGCCGTGCCGGATGCAAGACAGCTCGCACGGGAGGCCGCCGCGGAGTTGTACAGGACACTTCAGACATCTCAGGCGGTTGCTCAGGCGGCCGCCCCAGTTCAGTTGCTGCCGCCGATGCCTCCCGTTGAGCAGCAGCCGCCGCCGTTTGAACTGCCCGCATTCTCGCCCCAATTTAACCCGCCTCTGGCGCCCCTCCATTCACCTGCAGGTGCGTTACTCCAATTCGATCCCTCTTCCCCGATATCGAGCCGGCATGTATCACAGCGGTCATCACACATGACCTCAAGGCCTCCGACCTTTACAAGCTCGACACCCGGGTTAAAGATTCGGAGCCAACGTACAGCCTCAGCGCTTCCGGCACCCTCGAGATGAACAACTCAAGGCAAAAGCCTATAAAAATCTCAATTCTGTCACCTTCCCCCTCCACAATTACTTTGCCATCCTCGCAGTTCATCTCCCCCACCACTCCGCGGGTCTGTCTATTTTTATCGGTACCTCACGCACATCGCGACACTCGCCACGGAGTACGAATGGGCGGCAGTGTTCGAATATCACACACTGTTCTTCAATCGGCGATGGGGTGACATGGCAGCAGGACAGTATGAGCAGTGGGCGCCCCAGACCTCGCGCTTCTCAGCACGTACGTCTTCCCCCACCGCAAAGCCATCAACGTCGCAAGCTCCTCCAAGGCTTCGTCCAAACGGCCTCAATCCTCGAGCTCCGAGCCTTGCCGGAACTATAACCTTGGCAAGTGCAATTCACCGTGCAACTTCGGACGTGTGCACGCCTGTTCGGCTCCTAGCTGCGGCAAGGAGCACCCGCTGACGCAGCACCCCAAGTAGGGCCCCGGCCACGAGTAGCTTTTGCGCCTCATCTTCACTATCTCGTCTCGGCCGCCCCGAAGACGTGCCCGTCACTGGTCCCCTCACAACTGCCTCTTTCCCACCACTTCCCCACGTGTGCTTGTTTCCCGAACAACCGCTTCCCCCCCTCCGTCCTAATATCGACACGCGGGTCAACACCGCCCCTGTCGACGCTCCGGATTTTGCCCGGTGTTTTCGGTGGTCGGATGATTTACTGACTCGATCAATGCGAGATATAAAGTCCCAGGCACAACACAGTTCAGTTCATTTCTGCGTAGGTGATAATCTGCTAATTGGCTTCCCATAGGTACAAGTTTGCCTGTCCCATCAGTTGATACTCGGATCTCGTCGTCGTCATTTGTGTTTGTTGTCTGGTCCGCAATCATCTGTGGGTCAATGTCATTGACTGTAATCCATCTTTCGCCGTCAGAATCATCTTCCAAGTCCGAGTCCGTATCCGAGTCTGAGTTGGACTTATCCTCGTTATTTTCCGATGGGCTGACCACAGTTTTAGAAGTGTAGCAATCTGGGCTCGGACTTTCTTTTTCAATGAAGTTCTCAAAGGCCGTCCAGTAGAAATTTCGGTATGAATGGCTTGTAAAGTGATCTTCAAAGTCCAGAAGGCACGATGCAACCTGTTGCGCAGACAGTTCTTGCTGAGAAATCATAGCATATGCACATTTTTGAAGCATTTTCTTAGCACAATAGTCAGATCATCCTCGTGAGGGTTAAATTCACCCAGTTTTTCAACTGCCAACTCAAGCATCGAAAATGAAATGTGAGTTTTTAAACTGAGACTTTGTAATGTAGTCGGTAATATAGTACAGAATTGCCTTCGCAGAACCGCCGGAGCCGATGAATTTATGTCCATGTTGCATCATATAGCGTCAATTATAGTTGCATTGAAGTTGTTTACAAGTCCGTCCTGGCATCGCAAGTTGATTTCGCCGGTCTCTGGATCAAAAGAGCTCTCAGCGCGAAAATTATCCTCATGTAGATCAAAACGACATGTTTTCGGTTCAGGTGGTTCTCACCAAATTTGAAGCAAGTCGCGGAATGATCGTGAGCTTGACATCGTGATACAACATTGCGGAGATCTTTTTGACGTGATGCAGAAAATGAGGGCTCATCTTTACTGACTGGGATTCCATGGACAGAACAGGGATGGTGGGTGTCTGATGGTACATTAAATCCGGAACAGGTTCTTTGGGGACAGAATTAGAGATGGTGCCGTCCAGAAACGCCAAAAGACGTTTCCCAAATTCTGCATCTGAAGGATCATTTCCAAGTGCGCGCTTTTTTATTTCATTTGGGTTCAGGCCACCTTCAACCCAGACCGCTATGGCAGTGAAGGGTGCCACAGCCTTGGGCTTCAACGCAGCCATAGTACCTTGACGACTCCAAGAATTCCACCTTCCAGATTTTTTTGATTGGGATCATATCCAAGAAGTGTGGATATAAATGCTTTCATATATATATTAAAAATTGTGCTGCGACAATGGGATTTTTCGCAATAAGGACTGACTAGTCCCAATAATCTGGAACATGGTTTGGAAGTAAGAATCAACATCAATCTGCGCCAGCCAAAAATTTCACTATGGGATTGTAAACATCGGCTGGATTAATTGTTATGTAGAAACTGGGGAGGCCTTTTTCAATCATGAGGCCTCGAATCTCATTTCGTATTGCCACCCGAGCAGCAAAAGAACCAGGAACAGCTGAAGCAACACCATTTACTTGCTTGAGTAAATTCAGTACTTTATGTTCTTCGTCATTTTGGGGTGCTACGGATTTTCCACTCGCTACACGTTCAGAAACTCTTTGTACGACTTCTGGAGATGCAGATGCAAATTGCGAAGCCACGGACGCGAAATTGGAACGCTTGACTTTTTAAAAGCATTTTATGGCGCTGTAATATATTGAATGCAGTGAATAAGAAGGACGGATGTTCTTGGAACCGAGGATCGTTCAAGTTGAAAAGATGCTTGACATGGTGTTTCAGAGATACAGGTACTTCTCGCTTCGAATTATTGGGGCCGCCGATTCCGTTGGGGAAAAGAGTGGGATATTAATCGGTGGGCGAAGGCGGGAGCCCTAAAAACCACGGTCCCATCCACTGGGATGCAGAAGCGCGATGGTGAGCGCGCACGCAGAGCAGAGCATGCCGGTGCGAGACGGTACCGCCCTCCCGAGCAGAGAAGGTGGGTGCGTGGCACCTGCCGCGCGTGACGCATCTGAAGCGATACCACAGCGACCGGCACAAGTGGGCGTTCAGGTGAGCGCTTCTCGTCGGGCGTAACACGTCGACAGGGGTGGAGCAGTGCCCGTCGACGCCGACGGACCACGGGAACAGAAAGCTAGAAAAAGAAAGAAAGGTTAGCGCTGGTTTAGGGAGAGAGGGCTGGACAGAATGGAGGGAGGACGAGGAGGGAAAGAAAGAGCGAGGAGCAATGGAGGATGGAGGGGCGGGAGGGAAGAGAAGGTGCAGCGCCGCGGATGGGGGGAGGTAGGATGGGAAAGCGGGGAAGCCACGTACCCAATGTCGAAGACACGCGATCCTGCCGCGCGGCCGCCTGAGCCTCGCCGGCAGTTGTACAGCGAAGCCGCGAGGAGCTGTATGAAAGAACAATCTGAATGTTGTAGAGCATCTGGGTTCGCGGCGGTGGTGGGCCAATGCTTAGCGTGCGGCCTTGTGAGGTGGACGGCGGAGCTGCAGATACCGATTAAGGATGGCTCTGTCGGTACTGGCAACGTTGCGGGCGAACGATACGGCGCCTAGGCCTGCTAACGAAGGGCTGGGGTTCTACGTGTGAGCGTCTTGGCTGGTTTGGACCAGCGAACAAGAGCGATGAGAGAAGCTACTGAGGGCAATGTCAGCGTCGAGGCGAAAGGCGGGGCAGAGGGAGATGTAAAAGAGATGAGAACCAAAGGAAAGACTGGCACGAGAGCCGTGGAATTCGGAATGGAAGAACAAAGAGCGCCTCACGATTTATACCTCAAATTTCAGCAATCCGGGACAAGAGCCAGGGGGCGAAACGGGTACCCAGAATTCGAGTTAAAGATTCAGTTGCAGCGCCCACCCCGCATCGCAGGACTCGGAGAAAGTGCCGCTTGCAACACTCAAAGAGTCAGATTTGCTGCAAATTTGCTACATGGAGTCGAGTATCGCCGCGCCCCGGACCCTAACCCTAACCCTAACCCTAACCCTAACCCTAACCCTAACCCTAACCCTAACCCTAACAGGCGTAGAATTTGAATAGAAATAGGTTCGGTTCGGGCATTTCCCTGAACCCGAACCTGAACCTCAGGTTCAGGTTCACCGCGTTCGGTTCGGCGTTCATCGGCGTTCGAACGCTTGAACCGAACTTCATCCCTTCCACCCGTAGATTTGAGCACCCAAGGGTAAAAAGATGCAGTACTTGTGTCAAAGGGCGTCCGCATCGTCATATAAACTGATTTAAGAAGGTCAAAAAGGAATGTGAAGCGGTCACCCCCAAAATTTGCACACTCTGCCTTGGCACCAAGTGACCACATCAGTACCACTTGATGCATTTACAACATTATTGAGGCGGCTACAATTTCTTTGGGCGGCGGGAACGATATTCATTGTTAAATTTTTGTGAAGCTCTTGGCGTTCTTACTATTTACGCCCTGTTCATCAGAAATTGCACCGTAAAAATGCTTCGTCATGAGGTGCCGAGCAGTAAATTCAACTAGAAAACGAGGCATAGTTATCTTCAGGCATCGTTGTGAAAAGGGAGAACGAAATTCGCGAATGTTATTTGGGACATTTTTAGGCCTGATTGGTAGCGTGAATCAGGAAAATTTCAGGCCAAAAGTTTAATGCCGGTTCGGGAGTTCGAACGCGTTCGGACGCGTTCGGGAAATTGCTGCTTGTACCGAACCCTGAACTGAACTTGGGGTTCAGGTTCGGTGATTTCCGGAACCTGAACCTGAACCTCGCGTTCAGTTCAGTCCAGTTCGGGTTCGAACCGACTTCCCGAACCGAACTTTGACAACACTATCTACTCTACCGCATTCTGCATATCCCATCAATCTTCTTTATTCCTCGTCCTCGTCCTCCTCCTCCGTAGGGTACACGGAAATCTTCTGCGCCACGGAGGGTAACAAACCGCGCAGCAGCGCCAAATCAGGCGGTACTCGCCATTTTTTGTCAGTGTGTGCATATATCTCCACCTCTTTCAGCGTGTCACCCGCTTGCGCAAGCACCTCATCAAGATTCCCCACCCTTCCTGGGTCATGTGGTCG
The DNA here is from genome assembly GCA_029282285.1 of Mycena rebaudengoi. Lineage (NCBI taxonomy): Eukaryota > Fungi > Basidiomycota > Agaricomycetes > Agaricales > Mycenaceae > Mycena > Mycena rebaudengoi. Next base: position 58,710 of record JARJCX010000432.1, on the reverse strand, counting down.
TCAAGACCAAATCGCTCGTATGGAAAACGGAGGGAAACCGTCTGGAGCGCCATGAGATGGCGAAGATTCCCGAACACTTTCACGGCGTCGGCCATGGCAGAGGCGCATTCAGCGACATCGATATGGTGCAGACTAGTGTTGTTTTCCAAAATATCTGGGTCACTGAGCTCCGCTGCGCTTCCATCCGTCACTATTTGAGCCTTCAGAGAAGTGGGTTGATTGGACGCACTATCCGGTTGAATACATCGGACCTTTTGGAGCGTCCGCGAATTTGCCCTCAAAAGTGGAATCAAGGGGGTATATCCCACCACATGCAGTGATCGTAGATGCCTGATGTCCAGCCTGCTGAAGGTGGATAGCATCGCGTCTACAACATCTATAGCTACGCATAGACTCTCAGTAGACAGACACTGTAACTCGTACCTTGTTCACTAAAAGCCACCCTGGGGTCCAACTCTACATCGAGGGAATCGAGCACGATGAGAGCTTTGTGAGAAGCGGGATCGGCTGGGCGAGCAAATGTGTCGTCAAAGTCAATATTGTTTAGAGTTAGCTCCTTCAAGCCGTGTGCATGGCTAAGGAGGGACTCAAGCTCCATCAAATCTGTGAACATGTACTGCCCGAGAGAAAGACTCCGAAAATGGGGGAGCCGAAGTGCTTCATGGAAGGCATTTTTGAAAAGGGTTGGCTGGGGATTCCACCAAAATGGATTATGGCTTGAAAATATGCTTAGATGCACCAATTTCGGTACCAGACCAAGGATTCGGGAGGCCAGTGTGAAGTCGACATTGTCAGTGGCCTCACCGGGCTTGGATCTCAGAGTGATACTGACATATTTCACATATGACCTGATAATCTGTGGGAATTCGGAAACGAGCGCCTTGTACGGGGATGGATTACGGCCGAAGTAATGAACTGCAGCAAGCAGATGCTCCCGGCTCCGTGTTAAGAAGCTGCGAGAGGTAGGAGCACAAGCCCTGAGTGCGGCCTCTTCCGAATCGGGGACCTAGTAGCGGTCGGGTGTTGCTGCTTCACCCTGCGGGGCGAATTGGTCGATGATGGTGTCAATAAGTTCCTGAGGGAGGCGTCCCATCGCGGCAGCTGTCCACAAGCCATCTGATTAGTAAGTGGATAGCAAGACTCGTTGCGACACACCCGCTCCGTTTCAGTTCTCGAGCGCCTTTAGAAAGTGGTCCTGACCGTGGCGGAAGATGCCACTTTGATGAAGTTGACGTCTATTTGTCTCTGCAAAAACGCGTCCTCCCGACTCTCTTTCGCATTAATAATATTAAAAGTAAAATTCCACGCGTATTTGAGTGTTTGAGTGCATTACGAAAAATTCTGGCCTGTGCCGCAACTACCGGCTGCTCACGAATCTAGCGTTCGGCACACTGACTCATGTCAACTCCCCCTTCTAAGTTCTGAAGTTTACTAACGCTGAGCGAACAAAAGAGGTACAAGTTTTCTGCAAGATGTCAACTGAGCACAACACCATTCCAGGGGATCGATCACACAAGACGCTGGCCACACTGTGACTGGCCGGCCATTCGGCGGGACCTCCGGTTGTAACCTCGTGGGACCTGACCACAAGCCAAAGGCGCAAGTCTACGGGAGGAGGGTCCCTCCTCCCAGGCAAAATTTCCCGGTATCCACCAGTCAACAGTGAGCTGTCGCATGTCTTCCCTTTGCAGAGTGCATGCGAGACCACAAGTCCGCGTGCGGCACGAGGCCCACAGCCGACGAAAAAAACCAGTCTCGTGGCCTGAGAAAGGAGTAATAAGTGACGTGTAGCTTGAGGTCTTGAGTGCAGGTGGTGTTTGAGCAAATTGAAGCGCTTGCGGAAATATTTGAACAAGTTGAAGAGCGCGAAGAAATATCACATTGAGATATTTATAATAGTAACACCGGAGCCAAATTTAATACCGGTTCGTACTCGAATAAAGCTTGTGAGAAGAACCAGACGGCCCTTGGCGCCCTCCTTGCTGGCTCTGGTATTGGGTTCTCGCTTGCGATGCAGAGTCATTGGAGCCCATGTGCATCTGAATATTAGAGTATCCAGGAACCCTGTTGCTTGACCAGGCGCTCATGAGCGCCGTTGCCTGCCCCTGTATTTGCATGGAGATGCGGAGGTTGTGGGCCATAACCGGGTCGCGTTCAATCTGGTAAGTTCTCGCGCCGGTGTGGCGAAAATGGTTGGGAATTGCCGCTTGGATGTGCGACTCAAAAAGGTCGAGAGCCGACAATGTGCTGGTAGGGAAGGGCCCCATGTTAATCACAGGGGGGAGAGACTCGCTCTGCCGCGAGCGCTTCGGATCGCGGGTCGCCTCACGGGTCGCCTCAGTGGACGGGGAGCGACGTCGAGTCTTTCGCATGTGCGCTGGAGCTTGCGGCGCGTACGGGGAGCGGGAGCGAGTCTCTCCCTTGCGCACTGGAGCTTGCTGCGCACGCGAAATGGGGGAGCGGGAACGGGCAGGAGTTGCGTGAGGCTCGCGCGAGCGTGAGCGCGAGTGCGAGCGGATGGGGACAGGCGGGGTGAAGGATAATTGCGCCACCGTGGTCTCGATTGCGCACAGTTTCGCCCGCAGGTCCGCATTTTCGGCACGGAGCTCGTCGATAGCCGTGGATTGCCTGGCTTCGGTTTTGGCGTGTTTCGTGGCCAGATACTGGGTGTTGCTGTCGAGAATATCGCGGTCCCGAGTAATTGCATCGAAGCGGCCTATTAGGGATGCGTGCAAGCCACTGCTGAGTTATTCAGCAACGACCATTGGTGGTGCAGTATGCTTTATTGCGGCAAGCGCAGCGCTGGTTTCGACGTTGTAATCACGGAGATTGTCGGTGCGAGTTTCGAGCTCATCCAAACGCGAGAGGACGTCGTCGTTGTCCTCCTCTTGAGTAGAAGAGGGAGGCGAAGGTTCCTTCGGTGCTGTACCGGGCGCGAGCTGCACCTCGATTTTTAGGTTCTTCAGATCGCGCGCGAGATCGGCAACATTGGTCTCGACGGCATGAATAGCGCCCGCCAGGATCTGAATATTAGTGGCGGCCCGGATCGCCATTGGCGCCGCTGTTTCCTTTTTATTATCTGTCGCGGTGTACGCCTTGAGGCCGAGGAGTGTGAAGGCGGCAGAGACAGGGGGAGTGGTATAAGGATTGGTACGTGTGGTGTCTGTCTGCGCGATGAAAGCCGCGGCGATGGGGGCGGGAGCGGTTGTGAGAACATTGGGTGAACTCTTCGAGCGAGTGACGGTGACGGAGCGGGTCGTGGATGCAGGCCCCATGTCAGAAAGATCGGGCGCCGTACCGCCGGCGGGATTCTGCGGCGGTGGGGCCTTCGCAGGGAAAGCGGCGTCAGATGCAAGGCCCCCGTGATTGGCAATAAGGGTGCCTGCGACCGCCTTGAGGCCGTCAGACTGGCCTTTAGTGAGGCCGCTCTGCTCGTGTGGGGGTACGCGGCCAGATCCCGCGCCTTCCGAGTCAGGAGCATCGGAGGCGGAACTCAAGTCGCTGGCGTCATTTTGGGAGCGGAGTGTGAGTGGAGTTGCGGGAGACCCAAAGAAGTTTAGCGCAGATGTTTTCGCTGCGAGCGAGGGGGGGTCCCGGTCGGGAGAGAGATTCGCCATGGAGGGAGGCGAGGAAAAAGCAAGAGGAAAGGATTTGCGATCAGGTTGCTGTGATCAAGCTTCAACGGATCAGTGGCGATGTCATGATCGCAATGTTGGCTCATGAACGACAAGAATTGGAGTCGCATCGAAAACCTTCTGGACATCATAAGCTAGCTTGCCTAGCAGGGGTGTAATCTCCCTCCGAGAAAGAAGACCTTTGAACAGTTGGAGCGCAGATTGGCTGAATTGCGTGATGAGCCCGGGCAGTTCTTGGTCAACTTTTTGCGTGAAGACCCCCCGGAGCTCTAGTAAGGGAGGATGGTTGCACACAAACATTGCATGAGCAGGATCTTCAATGTGCACATAGCAAAAGCGGCAAAGGCGCCACTCCTTTGGGACAACGGGCTTTCGGCGCTCCTTATAATGCGGAGGTAATGACGGAAATCAAGGGACTTCTTGACCAATTTTCCTGAAGATGAGTCGAGCTCTAGTCGTCCCTCCAACATATCTTTGACTCGGGAGGATGAGGCAATGGTATCATCGATCCAGCTCTCCATCGACTTCTTCACCTCCTTCATCGCTTGTTTCACCATATCGACGGTGAGGTCAGGGTGAATATTCAGCTCCACCGGAATATATAAACGCGTGAGGACAATTCGAAGGTCGTTGATCCACGAGATCTTCTTCTCTATAGCCAGGGTGAGTGAATCTTGTAGTGCCAGTGACGCAGGTCGTTTATGATCCAGCTGCAGCAGGTAGCAGAGATTGTTTAGGGCTAAGTATACCCTTCTGTACTTGATTGGCCAAATTCCTGTTTCTGAGAAAAGAACGACTCGAAGGCACCGCGAACCAACTCCAAGCATCCGGCGTAAAAATCTGCATTGCACCTTTTCTAGAAGCTTTAGGCTTTTCAAGTCGACGTCAAGGCAAACATCACATCCGGATGTAAGGTGCGTGTCCCACTCGTGCCATGTATAAGGTCCTGGTCTCCCAGACTGGTAACGCGCCCACGAAGCGGTCTAGCCCGTGCAAAGCATTTCCTATTTTTATTGCTTTTTTTGCCTTCACTCTGTACTGTTCCCTGAATATGTTTTTCGTTCCAGTTTCAAACCACACCCCCAGGTAAGGTGCTTTCTGAACTTGTTCGATTATTTTCCCCCCCATGTTGAAGCTTGGGTAGAACTTTTGTCTCATGCCGAAGATTTGAAAAACACACTTGCTGATTGATGTTTCGCAAGCGTGCTCGTCAGACCACCATTGGGAGTCCGTGAGATGGCATTGGAATCCGACAGTTCCTCCTGATGTGGTGAGAATATCGTCCGCATGTGCTACGTTGGTGATTGCCACACCATTCAGTTGGATGTCGTCCACATGCGTGGCCAGACGAAAATCAGACATAAATAGATTCCAGAGGTGCAGGGATCCTAGGTCGCCAGTGAGAATGCCTAGAAGAGATTGAAAAGCCGCAGCGTATCGGCCATCTAGCCGGACTATGTACCGAATGCGATCGTACAGCATCTTCAGCCATTCTATTATTGGGCCCGCAATTCCCATCATTGCAAGTTTAACCCATAGCGTTGGACGATCTGTCCCGGGGAAGGCATTTTTTAGATCCAGGTAGGCCGCGTATAGAGGTTTACGTTGCGACTCTGCTTTGTCGATGAGACAGATTAATACAAAAACATTGTCATTTGTCCTGAGTTCTGCTTGAAACCCGTTTTGTGTCACCGGGATAGCACCGATATCTTCTGCTCCTTCACGGAACCTCCTGTCGATAATAAGAGTAAGCATCTTGAGCATGCAACACTCGAGAGCGATTAATCGATAGCTTGAGGGGTCCGCCGCGTCTTTATCTTTCTTTAAAATCCCAATTAGTAGCGAGATTAACCAGGCACGAGGAGCATCCTTGTTGTTGAGGCAGTACAGGAAAAACTCCAGTAATTTCTCGTTGGGGATTGCTAGACATTCCGCATAAGAAAAGAGGTCAACGCCGACTGCAGTGTCGAGGCCGTGGGTTTTGATGTGCAGCTTCATCGCCTCAACTTCCTCAATTGTTATGGTCCTTGAGTAAGATTGTCGTGGTGAAGTATCGATGGAATTCTTCGTGAGCTGGCTCGCGATTCTGGCATTGAACGCAAGTTGATCCGAGTTGAAAGAGGCCGGCGCAATTTCCGGGTAATTTAGACGCGCCTCGAAGTCATCCGACAAAGCCTGTACCGTCACTTTGGCCGGTTTGGGGCGCGGGTCGGTTCGCTTGCGTATAAACTGCCAAGTCTCGTACTCTGTTTTGCAGGCTGCGAGTTCCTTACGATGAAGAAGCTGCAGTTCGTGCACCTTGGCTCTTCCTCTATGGCTTCCGTGCTCATCCGTTGCAAAGTTTTCCTCTTCGTCCGTTTTCCACAGGTTCGGCTTTGGGGTTGAGGTCTCTGTTAGCGACGTGTAAACTTTTCTGTTGGTGCTAACAGGTTCTGTTCCGTGAGGCTCATTGCAGACCGCCATCCGCAGGTTTAAATCCGCCGCCGAGAGGGCCAGAAAAGGCGATGCAGGTCGTTCAATGTTTGTCGCCCGTTTCGCCAGCACGTAGGCTTCACGTTGGGATTGATTCGATGCCAGTGTTTTTGATTCGACGTGTACAAAGCAGGTTTGAGCGTGTCGGGCTGCGAGTATCTTAATTAATGCCTTGAATATATCTGAGTTGGCCCCAGGCCATCCAAGAGTCATGTTTCTGGCAGCAGAATAGCAAAGTTGGCGGATGATCATTTTCGACGTGCAGAAGATAACGAGGGTTGTATCCAGTGAAGCCAGCTGCACTGCCTCGTGAATTGCGAACAAACGCGCTCTATCAGCCGTCAGACGTTCTGATCCGGGCACACTCAAGGATAAATTCATTGGAGAGCCTGGACCGTAGAAAATTCCCGCCCCAGCAGTCTGGAGTGTGTTATTTACCGCGCTTTCGACGTGGATATGCACGGCCCGAGTGATTGATAAGGGAAGTCCGTACAGCGAATCCAATGCTTGATCGTCAGTCTGTTTCGAGTCCATGGTAGCTTGGTACATTGCGTCAACAATTGTTGAACCGTGGAAATCGGGTCTTTGTTGACGTTCCGTAGCCTCAACGGGCAAATCTTTGAATACTGCGGCATCGAAAGTGATGCAGATGCGCATGTGGTCTGACCAGTCGTCGTCCTTGTCGTCCGTCGGACGTTCGACGTGGAAATTACGGACAAAGGGCAATAAGCTCTCCGATACTATCCCGTAGTCAATAACCGACTCGCCGGCCGATTGGAACGAGGTAAGTCTTCCAGGAGACGAGTGTTCTAAAGAAGTCCCGTTCAAGATGCACAGCCTATACAGATCACATTCTCGAATTACGGCCTGACCGCGAGCATTTTTCTCCTTGTCGTTCGAGAGTCTCTTCCAAATCGTGGCCCACTCAACACCACCGAAGGAAGCCTGCAATGCCGCTATACGCGCGTTGAGGTCTGCTAGAAGCGCGATGTGCTTTTCACGACTTGCTGAGCAAATCGCCACAGTCTCCCATAGTTTCTGCATAGGTTCTACATCGGTCCAACCTTGCCACCGCGAAGTCAGAGGTGGTATATATGCACCAATAAACCATGCAGATTCCATATCCAGGACCAATATATCAGGAGAGCTCAGGATTGACTTCGAAAACTTCAGGGTGTCGCGTATAAGCAGAGCCACTCCCCCACCGCGCCGCGTCCCATTCAGAAGTGGTTGCGGGGGTGCGAAAGGAGAATGTAACCAGGCGGCACATCAACGGTGTCTTCTTCGCCAGGAAGCATGTCGGTTTCAGCAAAAAACATGATGTGATATGGCATTAAGAGCGCAATGAGCTCGGTGCTTGTCAGCTTGAGGGTGAAATGATGGAATATATTCCAGTACATGACTTTAATCTCAGCGCCAGCAGTGTTCTGGGTGGTCGCAATCCCGGCATCGTTTCCGTGGGCTATGTTTGACATCTGTACTGGCTGTTGAGGACGTCTTCGGTGGTTACCCCCATTTTGAGCAGGGAGACTACCACCTCCTGGCTGGCTTTGAAGGTTGGTGGATGAGCCGCCACTGGCTTGATTTCCTGAGGGCACGCTGCGCGACACAATATGCACACTATTGATTGAAAAATTGGAGACGTGCGCACAAGCGTGCACACAAAGAGTAATAGACCTGGCTGCCAATTTTACCGCCGTATATATGTTCGTGAAGCCGTGAGCAGCTGCGAAGACGCGGACGAGTACGAAGAAAAGCACAACGTTGGCGATCAAGATTGTGATCAGACCTAAAGGGGAAGTGCGGATATCCGCGGGATGGCTTCCGGCTGGTCCGAGTTCCGTCGATGGTCCGTGCACGACGTGCGCTGGCAGAGAAAACTCGCCGTAATGCCCCCAAAACGAATCGTTGGCAGCGCCGCCTTGATGGGCGTCGACGAGCCCACCGTTCTCGTGCAAGTCCCCCTTGTCACGGAGCCGGAGGACTTGCGCTGACGACCGCTTGAGAGGTGGGTCGAGAGGAAAATTCTGGTGAGTCTTCTGGCAGGTTTGGACCGCAAAGGGGAAGGCTTGGACCGCAACATCTTCGGCAGCCATGGGCAGTGCGATAGTGTCCGACTCCGTGCGACCCGAAGTGGGCGGCAAAAATTTGATCCAAAAAACATCTTGCTGGGCTCGACTGGGGGTCCACGCATGCACATTTTGACGCTTGACTATTTGGGGCGGTACAGCGGCTTGCAAGGCAGGAGCGGGGCGGCGAAGGCCAAAACTTGAAATCGACATGGTGGTCGGGAGGCTGGGAGGTTCCCTATTTGGCAACCCCACGTGAGAGATAAGATCAGTACTGAGGCCATTCTTGGACTGTTTCCCACCATATTTCATGTCTGAATGTTTTTTTGGAGGCACGAAAGTCCCCAGGTAGTCCTCTCATACTTCTTAATTTTCCTCCATTTTTTGTTAGATTTTTAACACTTCTCAGGTGATTTTTTTGGCCCAAAGTTGACTTTTGAGCCTCAAATGGTCAGATGATGACAGAAAAAAAAAGGAAAGACTAGAATTTTTTATTTTATCTGATAAATTTCTGCCCTCGTTACTGGACCCCAGGCGACATCCCACCTCATCCCGCCACCTTGCCGCCACCCCGCCATCAAGCACCATCAAGCCATCACTTACAAATCAGGGGGTTACCAATATAATTTTCCCTGGAACTGTTCCTGGGAGTGTCCCTGGACTATCTCCCACCACATTTAATGTCTTAAAGTATCATTTAGGATGGGAAAGCCCCGATGTAGTTTGCTCATACTTCCAATTTTTTTCTCCTTTTTTTTTGGTTAGGGTTTTGACGTGGTGTAGGGGGAAAAAAGGACGGACTTTATTTTACGTCTCTCAATCCAGTTCGAGAAATTCCTATCTCGGGTCCTGCACCCCAGGCGACATCCTGCCCTATCCCGCCAACCCACCATCACGCGCCATCAAGTCATCAATAACAAGTCGAGGGGCTACCATAATGGGTTGATTGTGGCAACCGGTGCCAAATAGAACTTCGGTCCAGCATTCACTTAGAATAGCAGAAGGAAGACGCGAGGTATTGGGGGCAGTCAGAGTAGCCGATTATGCGTCGTTTATGGCCCACGATTATGGAAACGATTATCGCTTTATTAAAGCGTGGGATAATCGAAAAAAATCCATAATCGACCGTAATCGCATAATCGACTCTGGAAGAGTTTAAGCTTCGATTAAATGATTTTGCTCGCCCTTCATCGTCCAAAAAAGTACATAATCGAAGCATAATCGTTTCCATAATCATTTCCATAAACGACGCATAATCGGCTACTTTGACTCCCCCCAATACCTCGCATCTTCCTTCTGCTATTCTAAGTGAATGCTGGACCGAGGTGGAGGCTCGAACCTTCCCGTCGGAACTGGGGCTCCCTCCTATTTGTGCGTAGTGAGAGAAAAGCAAGAGGAAAGAGATGGAGCGATGGTACTTGGTCAATTTTTCAGGCATCATTGGAGTAGGAGATGCTGAAGATACCGTTGAAGAAAGGAATTTGTGGTGCAGGAACCAACAAGAAAACAACCAAGAACAAGGTCACCCACGAAAATAATATCCACCAAGTGAGTCCTCACACATCGGAGTTTCATCAGCCGATAACCAGCCCGTGTGGACTCAATGGCACGTCACCCAGTTGCTGTGAGCTGCGAAAGTTGAAGTTTCTGGGAGGTGGAGGTTCGAATCGTCCTGTGGGCACTGGAAAGAGTAGATGGTTAATTTTTTTACTCCGGGTTTGTATGTAGTGAGAAAAGGGAGGAGTTGAGGCGGCGCATGGTTGATATTCAGGCATCATTGGAGCAGGAGATGCTACCGGAAAGAAAAAACCAGGACAGCCGCTGCACCAGATAAAGTAATACACACCACACCAATGACAGGTGAAACGTCGCACATCCACCCAAGTTTCATAGCTCAATAAACAGTCCGTGTGGAAAAAATGGCGCGTCATCCAACTCCCATTACTTCTTGAACCCAGGATTGTGTTTCAGGGAGGCGGAGGTTCGAATCCTTATGTGGGCACTGTAGTCGAGAATAAAATGTTTTGTTTCTCCTTTTTTGTGGAGAAGTGGGATGTGTGGGATGAGGAGGCCGTGGGGAATTGTCAGTTACTTTCGAATTTGGACAGAGGCCACGGAATGGAGGAGATACCGCGGGGAAATATTTCGCAGGAGCCGCAACCTGAAGAAAATAGAGAACAAAATCACCTGCAAAAATAAAACATCTACCCGAGTTCCACTACTCAGTAACAAGCCCCTGTGGACGAAATGGCACGTCGCCCAGCTCTCATAATCACCAGATCCTAGAATGGGTTGGTAGGAGGTGGAGGTTCGAATCCTCCTGTGGGTGTGATGAAGACCTCAGATTTTTTTGTTCCTGTTTTGCATTACGGTAGTGAGAGAAAGGAGGTGGAGAGGCGGTACGTGGTTAGTTTTCCAGGCATAATTGGGGGAGGAGAGGCTGGAGTAAATGTTTTCTTATAGAAATCGGCGAAATCGATCCTTGAACAAAGGCACTCACAAAAAGAATACACACCAGGTGAAACGTGGTGCATCTCCCCGAGCTTCATAACTCAGTAAACAATCCATGACTGTAGCGGATCGGCGCAGGAGCTGGAAGTTGGTCGGGAAGATTGTGGATGTACGCCGCGAGGAACAGCGAGCTGTGCTCCTCTACACTCGACTCATTTAATAGTCTAAAAACTATAAAATCCGTTTGCATAAACGTATCGTCCATGAGGTCTTCAACGTCGAGTTTCGCTCGCGAGACAAGATGAATGAGATGGGGATATTACTTTCTTCTACACTACACCAACATTGCGCTATACCTCAATCACAGAAGGCATCGCCTGTCTGAGCACGGTGTTGGACATGCGAATGATCTCTGACGACTGACTCTCGCTGGGCCCGTCGGCCGCTCCAACATCGGCGGTCTCCGCGTCTCCTTTGCCCACTGGCCGCTGAGCTATGGCCCAACAAATCTATATTTCGAGTTAGTATGGCGAACATCTGAAACTGAAGTAAGACTTATTACCGCCAGCGCCGGATCCAGGAACTGGTAATCAGCCGCAGAAAATGTGCTCGTAATCCGAACGACGGTGTTCACGGCTTCGCGATGGTGACGGCGAGACTCCGAAAGGAACGGGGCCAACACGCCAAAGAGCTCCACCATCGCTGTGAGCGCCAATATCATACACGTTTTCAACGTTGGATAGACAGTGCGCAGCTCGGGAATCGTGTAGACCTGGGTCCAGCAAGAATTAATGACCTTGAGGTGCGCGTGGATGTCTTCGATTAGATCCCAGTAGCCGCGGGACCATTCGGTGGGGAACGCGGAGGAGCCTGTAGTCGTGTGATTAGAGACTAGACGGGGAGTATTTGGCGGGGAACTTACTCGATTTTGATTTGTTCCATGCGGAAACCATGAACTGGCTTTCGACGAGAAACATTGCGCTTTTCGATCGGAGGAACACTACGTCCGTACAGGTACGATTCTTTCTCTGGGACTAGTGTGAGTAGGGAAGACACCAAGTGGAACGGAACACACTTACAGCCATGCGCGTGAATTTTGAGAAGAGCGCTGCGTTGAGAACGGAGGGAAGCTTTAGAACCAGAGTCCTGATCATGTCGATGAACATCAACTGCGAGAACGCGGCGCGGGCTTCATCTTCAAGTCCGTGCGGAGAGAAATACGTCGCATCGCAGACCACGCGACGTTCGGGTTGAGGCTGATTCTCCATGAGACCCAGCGCAGCCTCGTTCTGTTCAACCACTTCTCCTCCCTTGCAGGTGAATGCTTCAAACGCATTGACGTCCCCTTTCTGAACGAAGTAGGTTGCCAGATATACATACGCCTTTAAAGATGTCAAGGGAACGGGTGAAATTTCTGGGCCAGCGCTCAAAGACCCGAAAATCAGAGAGACTTGCTCCTCCTCTGCGATCGTCTGGCCTGTGTGGTATATTCATGTATGGTGGTTGGTGGTGAGGCAGCCCATCAGCTGGCACATGTTCACCAACGTGGGGTGCACAATGACGCCAGATTGATCCCCTTGGTAGACAGCATTCCACTTCGGGGTGCTCAGAGAGAGTCCGTATTGCCAGCCATGGCGCAGGAAACGGCTGCGTCTGTGGAATGGTTATAAAAATGTCAATGCGGCGTAAGAATGATACCGACAGGTCAAATAGGTCCTTCGTCGGCTGTGGAGCTGGACCGAGAGAGACACGAGGGGGTGTGAATAGAAGTGAGTGGACAGTCCTGGGAGGTGTAAGCTTTCCGAAAGAGTTTCGCACGCAAAGAATACTATTTGCTGAGTCGTACACTACCTCGTCACTACGTAGGATGAGGATCTTCGTCGTTTGATGGGGCAAGTTCGTCATTTGATGGGGCAAGTTCGTCGGATGTCTGAGCAAGTTCGTGAGATCACAAATAAGCGAAGGAAAGTTCGTCGGAAGCGCTGACGTGCTCCAAAAACCGCGCAAGTTCGTGAGGACAATGTGCAAGTTCGTCGCAAGCCCAAATTTGACCAGCCGTCTGATCCGTTCCGTAATTGATGGTGATGCGCGCTCCGATTCTTCCTCTCCCACCCATCATCCCGTCCCGCCCCCCATTCCCCGCTCTGGCCACCTTCCCAGTGCGTACCCAGCCGATCTCGCTGCTTGACACTCACCAATATGTTTTCGTGCTCACAGGCGGCTATGGATGAGTGGCAATTTTCACAAGCCTATTGGGATGGCAGCAGCGAGGCACAGCGACGGTATGCTCACACATTTTTCAGCAACAGTATGCTCACTGCTCAGACAACCACTGCGCGTCAGTTCGACTCCAGCGGCCGGTGTATTGCCATCGTTCGGATACCCCAGTATGTACACGCCCACGCTGTCCATTCGTCCTTGCGCTTACGTTGCTCCATCCCCAGCCGATTCCGATTTTTCGTCTGTCACGGCAACACCGTCCATCAATCACGCCGCATTTTGCCACCCGACCCCCTGCGATTCCGCGAAATGCGCGTAATGAGGTATCTCAACGTTATGCTAACCGAACCACGCGCATCAGTAAAAAGGTACAAAAGTCTTACGCATCTTGGAGGTCTTGGGCAAGACGCCCAAGACGCGTAAGACCTATTTTTGGCCAAGATGTGAGGTCTTGACCAAGTAGATTCCCTATTCTTGGTCAAGATCTTTGGTCTTGTCCAAGATATATAAGATGTGATGTGTCTTAGAGAAGATTCATTTCAAGATGCTTCAAGAACTTTCAAGACTGGCAAAAGATGGCGGAAAACACATATATTCAAATATTATCCTGCGTAATATAACAATAACAACTATTATACAACCACGAAGGTGTAAATGGAAACGCCGGTGCTCACATGACGTCGGGCAAGGTGGTGCTCGGCGCCACAGGCGAGGGCACGAGGACCGTGGAGTTGGCTGCAAAGGCGGTTGCTGAGGTGTTAGCTGGGCTTCATGAGCTTCTCCTTGAAGTCGGGAGGAGGGAACAATATTCGTCCGACCAGACGGAGCATGCGTTCGTCGCGCTATAAAATAACAACGAAACTCGGTTAGGATGCTGAGGATAGTGGAAGAAGGCGGGGCGTACGAGGAAGGCATCACACTGCTCCTTCTCTGCCTGTGGGAGATGGTCCATCGAGTCGAGAATCTGGATGCGTATGTCCGTGTTGATGTAGAACGCCGCGCAGTCGTCCGTGCTGCGTTTTGAGTCCGCGGGGCCTTGGGGGCTTGATTGGCTGAAATTTCTTGATCAGTAGATGCTATGTTTCGTGCACTTGACGACTTGAAGCTTGCGGTATATAGCGGAGCTTGAGGTTACGCTCTTGTATGCCGATAGGGTGACACCAGGCTTGATGTGCAGATTGTGACAAGGGCTTGAGGAGGTCAGCGGCTAGAAGGAAAGGGTTGCGGGCTTGGGGATCCGGAGCTTGAATGGATTGAGGACGCTTGAGGGCTGTGTCGCTGGGGAGACGCGCGAATTGATGACCAAGAAGAGGAGAGGGTCACGAGAAAGGGGGGAGAGGAGCACATGAGACTAGCCGGTACCGTCTAACAGCTGAGTGCGAGAGATACGATTGGGATACTAGATCTGGGGATGTGGATGAGTTACGATGAGGGTTGGGAGAGAAAGGCGACGTGGCAATATCAACATCACGCGGTCAGATCATGCCGCAACGACGTGATCGCATCAGATCAGCGGACTTGAAAAAGACTTAGAGAAAATTTCGTTCATGCTTGGTGCAGCTTGGTGCTACTAGTACATACATAGTGGATGCATTTGATAGGGTGAAAACTAGGAAGAGCCCGCCTCCGAATTCACGCTCGCCAACATTCTATATTTGTCCCCAATGCTCAGGCTATGGATTTTAAAAAACGTTAGCGGACCAGTGTCGTGACCGCACATACAGCGTGATTGCGCGAACATTCTGATGACCACTGTTCACACACTACTTATGTTTCCCATAAACCTGCAAGATCAAAGAATTGGTCGAGTTCAGCAGCTACATAGGCCGGGTTTTATCCCAAGACTCAAGAACTATCCTCAAGAATAAAGACGTGATAAGACCTCCTCTCAAGATCAAAGATCTGTCACCCAAGACCAAGATGCCCCAAGACGTCCTCCCAAGATCTAAGATGCGTAAGACTTTTGTACCCTTTTACTGATGCGGCAGACCCGAAACTCCGACAAGGCAAGACGCGCTCACGCTGCGGACTCCGATGTGGCCGCCTTGCAAGCGGAACTGTCGGAAACCAGGGAAGAACTCGCAGGCGCACGGAGTGACGCTAAGGTAAACTCATATTTGTGCTGTCCCCTCACATCGAACTCAAGCGTACCCACACAGGCTGAGCGATCAGCCGAAACCACTGGGCGTGTTCGTGAGCTTGAGGCCACCGTGGTAGACATCGAAGGCAAGCTCAAGCTGGCCAGGGCCGAGGCTAAGGTAATAAATACCTCTATACAAGACGTTCAGGTTTGACACTTACTTTTCTTCGTAGTCCAGTTCTTCGGGTCGTGTTCGTGCACCTAGGGCCAGTGCTAGCGCCGCTACGTCGAACGAAACCTCCCACCCAGCGAGTGCCTCCGGGCCAGCGCCAGCGCCAGCATCGGGTGCTACCACGGCACCGCTCACAATCTCGTCCGTCGCGGCCGATGCGATGGACTCGGACATTGCGGGCGGGCGTCCGAGTCGTGTGTCAGCACGCAAGCGCACGCAAGCGGACTTACCCGGTGCGGCTCCTGCATTGTCCAACAAACGTCAGAAGAAGGTTGTGGATCCGCTGGCTGGGTGGGTGATGGAGGATCCGGACACCGGCGAGGAGCTCACTGGGCACGAGTGGGTCAAGCGCTATCCAGAGGAATTCGCAGAGCGCTACAAGAAGGACCACCGTCGCTACATTGAGTACCTTGCAGAGGCCGAAGTGGATTTGTAGACTACATATTCACCGATCGTATTCATGTGTTGGTGCCGTACCGTAACCCTTGTATGATGTCTCAGTGTTCTCAACTTCTCATCCTGTTTTAACTGTGAATGTGTTGTGACAGATTGGTTCTTCTTTCCGTTGTATTCATCGGGTATTTGTATTATACACCTCTCAAAGTTCTCTCAGAATTGGTACTTATCAATATCCAATGCTCTCTATCGGCCAAACTTCTGCTCGTTAGCGCCTTCCGGATCTTGCGCTCTATATAATCCATCCCTGATACAGATTTATCTGTTCAACCGGACAATATATACAGCGACCCAATTTTGCACTTTCGATGCTCAAGCCGTTATTATTACTTCGAAACACACATCATGGCTCGACGATTCTGGCGACCACCCTTCCTTGCGGTTGTTCAGTTACCTCCTCTTCCTCGCCCCGCCGTTTCTCCTTTGCCTAAATACATGAATCACCGCTTAAACCTAGTGGAATTCACATTAAATGTACCTCCGCTTCCTCCTAGTGCTCTCACTAAAAGCAAGCTGACATGTCTCTTTCGCGCTGCAGTCGTCTTTGACGAGTCTCTAACAGTGTCACCAATAAGTGACGGTATACTTAGTAATGAAGCCACAACCTCGCCACAATAAATACGCCAACAACCCACCGCCTTCAACCAGTTTCATGCGTACCTCGCCTTACACTGGTTCAAAATATCTGACATACTTTTTCAACGGAGCGATCCCCCCCTGCCCATCCCACCTGCAAAATCGACAAGATGAATTTCTCCCGACTCTGGCTCTTACGTGCCTCTCACAACCAAAAAAGCAATGCCTTGAAGTTGCAACAATAAAATCACCCCCTGCCGCAAAGGTCCATCCATTCATGTGTCCAAGTCTTTCCGTCCCTGACTCCAAACCTTAGAACAATACATTCTTGCAAACCTCCACGCATCGGGATCTTTAAATCGCAGTGTTTGTCTATCTCCGACTGCATACATGTCCTGATCTGGGGACTGAACACTTTTCGTTTTCATCTCCCCTAGTTAGGTAGTACACACTCAATACGCACTTCACCACCCCGTTCTTCTTTCGGTACGTTCCGTCATATGTTCTCATTCGACCTATTGATATTCCAGGCGCGGCTCCTCGCATGTCGTTGTTTTCAGATCCGTATTGCCCTTCGCGGTCATCTACTGGTGCTTGCGCACTCACCAGCATTTTTATAGTGTGATCCGAGCTCGCGTTCGCGCTGATTGCGGCGGTTTAGTTCGTTCGGACTTTGTGCACGCAGCGCCACTTCTTCTTTCCTTTCTCAATTCCTTTTTCTCTACTACATCTGCATCTTCATCCTTAGCTCCCGTCTTGGGTTCTCTGTCGTGACCCTCTTTTTTGTTGTGGTTCCTATTGAGTGACTCTGACGACACGCACACCTGAACAATGCTTTACTCACAACATAGTAGAGATTATATTCCACAAGAATCGGTCGATTCAAGGTGGTTTCGACGCTGGCGCACCTCCTGCTAGCGATGCGGCGTTCACATTTGCACACTCATTTTGTTTTGTTCCCGCGATTTCTCGAGGCGGGTTCCGTCCCTCTTCTACAAGATTTTTCATCCTCTCGCGTTGTAAGTGCCTCAACAATCTTATTTATTTCTTGCCCCTCCGATAGATATCATCTCTCCTCATGATTATGCCACACAGTGGCACTGGTAATTCAACTGCACACAATGTCCCAAATATTTTACGGAGTACGGCGCTGTGCACCACCATCCGCTGTGATCGCGCCAGCACTGGGGCCGGCACCTCCGAGTCGGCGTGGTGCATTCTCAATACTGTACTATTTCAACCAATGGTTCACACCATGTCACCGTCACCCTCGTGAACATCTTTTGTGAGGTGTTCATTCCTCGCTTAGGATGTGAAATTCCCATAAGGGGACGCTCAGGCAACTTTTTTGACGGATTTCTAGCCTATTTTTGGGCAATGTCACCGTCACCCACCTGAAATTTGTTCACTTCACGACCCTCTGTCACCCGTCACCTCAACCTTTGGTCGAAATAGTACAGTACACCGCCTCATGACGTAAAGGCGGACCCGTGCGTACCTGTCCGTGTTTTGGGAAGACGGGGGGACATTCTCTGTGTGCTGCGGTCCGCGCTGCCACATACGAGCGAAGGCCCGGGGACGTTGGTGAACAGCCGAAGACAGCCCCAGCTGCTTCGGGAGTTGTCCAGACCGCCGAAGTTTGATTGACAGCCGCCACCATTAGAGGACGGGGGTTGACTTATGTCAAATTGTGCATGTGGCGAGCTTGCTCTGCAAGCTGACGAACTTGCACATTCACAATGCCAAATTTGGCATGCGACGAGCTTGCTTCGCAAGCTGACGAACTTGCACCGCATCTGACGAAGATCCTCATCCTACGTAGTGACGAAGTATGTGAGGGCTCCAAGACGCGCGGGGGGTAGATACATACGCTCGACGCCCGAGGTCCTTATTTCCTCGCCCTAGCGCTAGCGACTCCCCGCGTCACAAGAACGAGGCGTGTTATTCGGCACGACAGCGCCAGAGACAACGAGACGAGACGCAGATTACGAGGTATTGCGCGTTGCTACCCTGTGCAGGCGCGCAAGGGGGACGACGAAAAGAAGGCGGGCGCACATGTCGCTCGAATATCCATCGATCTTGCAGGTGTGTTGAAGCGCTGTGCAGCGCGAGGACTGCAGAAACACTCGCCCGTCAACGAGAGAAAAGACGTGCACGGAGAAATAGGGACGTACCCTCAAGTTGCAGACTCGCCCATTCTTCCCACCAACTTTCCGATTGGGAATACCCAGACATATATATCCAACCGAACGAGGGACCTGTCATGTTGCCGAATGGCTGGACACGGTATGACTGTCCATTTTTCAAGCCTTGACTATGCCTGACGAAAAAAAGTAGTGTTGCACTAGCAGATTTACCCATGTGTGGAGAGTGTCAGCTGAAAAAACGCATAGAGTTGACATGGGAAGCGGAAGCTCAAGTTCGAAAGACTTGGCTCTCACAGGCGAATCATGTCATGCACAAATCAGGATTGAATGCAGGTAAGCACTAATGCTCAAAGACAATTACAATGCTGATCTCAAGGTAGCTCAATGTTGTATGTTGCATCCTTTGAGATTTACCCCTCGCCTAATCCCTTGCAGACCTGCTGACATATCTTCCTCTGGGCTTGAAAATATCATCCCATCTGGATGAATTTACATTGCAAGGAACATTCATGGCGGACTCACTGAGGGACGATATTTATCTCTTCCTCTCCCCCACCGTGGTGGGCGCCTCTGGAGGCCAGTTGGCTGTTCATCTTCCACCGGCGAACAAAACACACTACTGGTCATTTGATCCTGAAGGACTCAACCACTTGCCTCAGGACATCGTGGATGACTTTGCCCTTCCTCGCGTCAGTTTCTCCGCCACATTACTTGGCAGACAATGGAGCCAGGAAGTATATGATACAATTTCCGACTTTCATCGCGCAAAGGGCTTCGATCCATCAGCCAAGATGTTGCACTTGAACTGGGCTATCCTCTCGTGGATGTGGATAGGTTGAACAGCCTCATTCAGGGTGACAAGGTCAGTTTCCTCATTCTTGCCATTTCACGCCCAGAAAACTGACCATATGTTTGCAGCTTGTTGAAGTCGTTGACGAGGCTCAAGAGCCAGAGAAAGAAGTTGAAATCTACATTATGTACGCTTCACTGATGTAGACGATATTTCGTATCATCAAATATTCTAAAATATGGAGGATCGGTGAAACATTCTATCGATGGCATCCTTTGACCATTTTCAATGCGGTCCACAAATAATTAAATAAAGAGGAGCGATGTATTAATTTACCGCGTCACTAAATACGAAGATACAGCGGCACTCAAATATTTATCATCCAAACAGCCGCGCTTCAGTGGAAGTGTCAAGTTGAAACCAACAACGATTCTGGTTTCCTTCTGAGCAACTTAAATGACAATTTAAACTATTTTTTAAACATTAAAGCACCAACATTCCCCATCAATGTACGCTCACTGCTCTGAGCTTACAGTTACGACGAGATCACCATTTCCATTCGCCGCATTAGATCCTAGTGAGGCATGTCAGCTGGGGTTCAATCACAATAATGTAAGCGACTCACCGGACACAAGACCATTCACCTGGCCGCACGCAAACAGAACCGTAGCTCCACCGGTAGCGACGTCGCTGCTATTGGATCAGAACAGTTACCGCGTAAGTGAAAACATCTCTTGCGAATTCTGATTGGATGTACCAAAATGAAGAAACGTGCCCCCCTCCCGGCTTGAAATTCGATCCGTACCAGTTGCATCCACCTGCAGTGCAGAATTTAATGTTTGCAAGGAACGGGTCGGGCACAGTGCAGGCTTGATGTCCCAGTGCGTTGAGAAAGTTGAAGCATGCCGTCGCGTCGCTGAGGGTACATTGCGGGACTTGGTTACACAGGAGATCAAAACGGCGCTCGAGGCCGTTTGCAATATCTGAGATCGTACTGGTGAGTGGCGCGGTAACATTTGGAAATGAATTTTGTTTACCGGGACTTGGAACGCGTTGGTACAGCTCCGCGGAAGTCAAATTGAGGGAGGCCAAGCTGGGTAGGCCGGGACCCGGAATGACCTCAGGGTAATCATCCGCAGTGGGGAGCGCGAGAGCAACGTCAACGGCGCAGATGGTAAAAGCAAGAAGGTGGGCGAAGTGGATCTTCATTTATACTGTGTAGGGATTGATTTTTGGGCTCCAGTCTCGGTGATTCGACATGTTGAAGACACATGGTATTTATCCCTATACCTTGGACCGACCCCATCGAGCACGGACAGAATGCGACTCGCATGAATCAGCACTACCCTCGGTCATTCACCCTGGTTCCTTGCTGTGAGCCAATTTGGTGATACAAATCTTTCGAGACCGAAGGCATCGGGTTGGACTTAAAATACTCCCTTGGTTTTAAATTAGAAAAGGGCGTTCATCGCCGGCACAGGGAAAATGAGCCCAAAATGAGCCGATACAAATCTTTCGAGACCGAAGGCATCGGGTTGGACTTAAAATACTCCCTCGGCTTTAAATTAGAAAAGCGCGTTCATGGCCGGCACAGGGAAAATAAGCCCAAAATGAGCCATCTCTTAGGGCTCGGCTTCAAGACCTTCAAAAAGTCAACTTGTGCGTGGTTCAATTTTTTTTTCAATGATTCCTATGTTGATTTCCCCATCTCCCGAGCATTAGAGACAATGTCGAGCTGTTAATTGTCATGATTTCTCAACTCAGTCTTGAATCTCAGAAAATATCTTTGAAAATCCGATAACAAAATGCTCCTGTTCGCATTGAAAGTACTCTCTAGGGGGAGCCAGGACTGGTTGTACGTGCGCTTAATACCGATTCTATCAACTGTGGGACATAAGGTAGCGGACATACACTTACGGTTGCCCCACGTGATCTGTATGTCATCGCCTTTTTTGGACAGAATAAGTTTCGGAGCTCATTTGCACAACTTACGGACGTTTATTAAAAATCGGCTCCAACAGTGTTGTATAGATACACTATAAAAGTAATTATGATTTTTCTTGGGAAATTTGGGACAGAACTGAGGGACTAGTTCTCATTATACTATGAATATGGTATTTTGGGAACTAGTCCCTCAATTTTGAAGATTCCGCTGAAGTTTAACTCGGAAGGGAAATCTAGGACCCATCTCCAGACAACTGTTGGGCCGAAATTTTGATTTTAGCCCTTGTGGACTAATGAACGCGTTTTCTCTCTACTTGCTTCCCAATATGGTCATGACACACAGATCACGTGGGGCAACCGTAAGTGTATGTCCGCTACCTTATAGTCCGTGCACTTCGGTTCGAAGATAATTTTTGTTCACAGAAGCAAGTTCGATATCCTCGACTCATAGATCATTCTCGACGAAATCGGAAGCCACGAAGCAATCAGGATACCCAGGGTTACCGATATGCGGCGGGCCCAGAATAACCATGGCGTAACCGGCCCGTTGAAAGATCAACCATGAGATATTTATGGTATGGGCTTTTAATCAGCGCATTTACAGCCTTCATTCCATTGACCCGTATGATGTCCTCGCTGCCGTGCTGTGCATTTATGGTTCTAAATAACAACTCTTGCGAAAAATGTCCGCGTCTGACCGGGTCCGTAGGGTATAAATGCTAAGTACTCAACGATAATAGCAGACCTCAAGTTTTTTTCCACATGAACACCCAGCTCCGTCGCCTTCTCACTCTCACTCTCTGCGCCGTCGGCTTCGGCAAAGCTGTTCCCACTGCCGAGGAGTACCCAGAAGTCATTCCGGGCCCTGGCCTCCCGAGCCTTGCCTCTCTCAATATAACGTCCGCGGAGCTGTACCGCACCGTCCCGACTCAGGGTAAGAACTCATTGTTTCTGACGCTCCACCAATTCTCATATGCAACAAACTTAGATATCAAAAAAAGCCTGGCGCGTCGTTTCCCGCTCCTCTGCAACGAAGTGCCTCAGTGTTCAATCGCTGATGCTACGGCATGCTTCAACTTTCTCAACGCGCTGGGGCATCAAGCCTGTACTGTGCCCGGTCCTGTCGGTGGTTCAAGTACCTTCTGCACGGCAGGCGGATGTCACTGGTTCGGCGGTAATATTAAGCAGGGGGGCGGGTCCGTGTCGTCCTTTTGGTGTGTATCAACCCTCCAACACCTCAAGATTTCTTCACTTACTTGAACTGGTTACCGCTTTATAGCAGCGACGTCGCTACTGGAGGAGCTACAATCATATTCGGATGCAGTCAGCTTAACGGTCTCGTGTCCGGTGGGTCTTATAATTAAAATATTGACCCGACTAGGCTGAGCCGTATTTCTAGGGGCCAATGCGGCTAATGGCAATGGGGATCTTATCGTGACGATCAGCTCAGAAAATTGAGCGGACTGTAAGGGTGATGATTGTTATTAAAATTGGAGTTTAACCAGTTCCGTGGCCCTTGTCGGTAAACTTTGTTACTAGAAGCAAATTGTACGGTGGTTCAATATCGTAAAGGATTACAACCGAATATCTGGCTCCCTGAGCTGGAATTTGAGACTCGCATTTGTACAACAAAAATAAATTCGAACAGAGGACCCAGCAGACTTGATTTATCCTCGGCGGGCTTTGCATGGGCTTAAAAATGAGCAATAGGAGACTTGTAAATCGTGGGGAAGATGTATGAAGATAGCCTCCTGCGCTGAGGAATAACATTCTGCGGGAATGACATCGTGGGAGATTGAAACGGAGCGAACCGTGATGGTTGTCCATCAGCGTCCAATCACAAGGTATCCAAATGCAAACATGACCAACTCCCGCGCTCCTTCTTTCCTCCCTCAATCTCGTGGATGTTCTTGGCGGCACACTACTTCAACTCGTTGTCCATGCGGAATCTCGGGCGTCTTCCACAGCGTCTAACTGCGCGCAGCCCAAGGCGCAGCCATCGATCCACTGCTCCCACAGCACTGCTCTTGTGCTCGTGCTGCGCGCTTAATGCGCAGCAAGGTGCGTTTACCGTGGACATCTTTCTTCGGGTATAATCCTCAGTAATTGTCTTTACTGCCTGCCTACAGTACCGTCTCTCACTGCCGCTCTTCCCATAGCCAATTCGCTAATGTACGAGCTGTGCTACAATGCCGCGTCGAACCTCCTCGCGAGCTCCGTGGTGGATGGCCGTGGCGCCGGTGGATCTCTGGTCCCACGAGGCGCGATATATACAGTCCTCAGCTGCTCACGCGCCGGACCCATCTCTAATTCACTCCACGCCCGCGCTTTTCCGGGTTCTTCCGCATGCCTCCAAAGAGGCCGGCAAAAGCCCAAAGACGCAAAAATTTCTTCTTGCGCTCCGGTAAACTCTCCTTTCCCCTACGATCGCTATGTTCACCATGCTCGCGTGCACTTCCGGACCCAGGATTTTCTAGCAGATGACTCCCGCTTGCGTACGACAGCTCCCGCTTCGGTGGGCCCCTGTGGGATGGAAATAAAAGTAACTTATAAGCTTATGGTACACCTGTCTATGTACGCCCGTTATTTGCGAGACGAGCGGGTTCCGCGGCGCCTGATGGCCTATCGCGGTTCGGTGTCAGTATTGGTGCGTTCTGCGGCATGAGGCCCTTATATAATTTCATTTTCAGACATGTCGGACTACCCGTATTGCTATCGGAACACGGAGGTCTTTGAATCCTCACGTTGCGGCCCCACATGGATGTGTGTTGCTCCATTCGGCCCACTTGTTGCCGGTCTTTTTTTCTTTTTTTCTTTACTAGCAGGAGCCCGTGCTACACTACGGGAAACTTGAAGTAAATGTAAATGGCCCGTTAAAAACTATATGATGCCCCGATGTCAGTTCTCTAAATGAAATAACCGCGCCACTCCTCGCCAACCTTCGGTTGGCTCGTCGCGGCCAAGTTGAACGGTCTCAGAGTCAATATCATTATAAGTTGTTTGGATTTCTTCGAGCCAGAAAATTGAAATATCGAAAATTTTACTGATAATCACCGCGCCGCTCCTCGCCAACCTTTGGTTGGCTCGTCGTGGCCAGTATACGGCTCTCGATGTGAAGATTGATGTGAATTGACGAAATCGAACAGCAATCCTTCTTGAGAAGTGTGAGTGTTGTGTTGCGTCTCAACGCGTTGTTCCTTGTAGGCTTGTCATGGCCAGTTTTGCGACCCCGCGAACTGTGGGAACACAAAGTGTCAAAAGGTGAAAACACGCCATTCCAAAGTAATCCTCATCTGGAATGGTGGAGCGACCTGTGCGCTGACCTTTAAATCGAACCCTGTGGTATTGTAAGTGATGACGAACTCGCACCTTCTGAAGTGAAAAAAAAACTGTTCGAAACCTTCTCGTAGATATTCTGCAGACAATACACCGCTGCATTTAGGATAAAGAGGACGTAGCGCACTTGCCGCAGAGTATTTAATGAGCGTCTTCTGTGGGTCCTGGCTCCGTGACTTACTTCAACTCTGAATACTTCAAGAAAATAATAAGAAAAGAGCGACACACACTCAAGATCTCTGGTACATACTTGCGGCATCCTGAGCCGCGCGTTCGACGCCGCGGATTCGTGGTTGCTGTGCTGGTTCGAGTTCACGTTGCCTGGGGTAGTTTCTGAGAAGCGATGAGCTAGGTGGCGGGTCCAAGCCAATCGGATAAACCGAAACTGGTAGTAACCTTGCACCGGTTACACGGGTTCTACCACTGCACACTGCTCTCTGCTCTCATCTCTGGAGTCGGAAGGAAAAACTGAGTAGAGTCCGCAGCAGCTTGAAGGAAGATTAGAAACACAGAGGATTGTGATTGGTCTGAAAGCAATCGATAACCAAGATAGTCCAGGTGGAATGGCAAACCTGTAGAACGCGCGAACTGCTGCAAGGAAGTGATGGGCCAGGTTTTCACCCAGTGAGTGACTCCTGATGAAATTGAAGGATATTAGTAGTGGAGGACTTCTACCCATTTTGCTGGGACACGTGGATGTCGCGTAAAAATTCGTGGTTATGGGTTTGAGGACGCGCGCTGCATGCTGCGGACTCAGAATCAGAAGCAGTGTTCTGGGAGAAGAGTTACCAGAAAGTCACGATTTCAGAGGCGTCTGAAAGCACTGAATGCTGTCGCTACTGCCTTCAGGACGAAGGAGGACGGGAGGAGGACGAAGGAGGAAGAGGCCTAGAGATATAATTCCAAAAACGGGGGTCCCCGTTTGGTCGAGGTCGGCCAAGCCTAGGGACACCCCCCGGAGCATGTCCAGAAAATTCGGGAGATCATCTTTGATTGTCGCCCGACACCATTTGACTTTGTTTTGGGCCCGTTACGGCCAAACCTGCCCAAAAGACCGTTAAAGCCCGGGGAGGGTCCCTTATATGGCCGAAAATCCCGGGGACACCCCCGTAGGAAAATCGGGGGGTCGGTTCGGATCAGTTTCTTCCTTTGGACCTAGCGATTTGATCAAAGATCCGCGGAGCAGTGGGGCTTTCTTTTTATTCAGTATATGGTGCAGCGCCATACTAGGTTGCTGCTCCGTTCTGACCCCAGCCACCGGTGGCTATTCACCAGCACAGCCACCCATTCTGAGGGTCAGAACGGAGCAGCAAACTGGTATGTCAAAAGTCTGATGCAAAGGCGGTAACATCAATGGGAATGTGCCGTGCTTGGTCTCAATGTGACGGGTTATTGAATGTACCTGCCAGCCGAGTTCTGTATATCCTGCCTACCTACTTACCTACCAGCGGCACGTATATCAATCAGGCGTGTTTTGCGCGGCTTTGGAGAATTAGAATCAATCGTATCGACAATCAGTTTGCACTGACAGATTGCCCCAGGCCCACGACCGCATCGGAAATGGGTCATTTCCGATGCGGTGCAATCTGCAGGCGGGTCAGGTGAGAATAAATACATTGTATAGGAATGAACTACAGCCTGCGAAGCCGGTACGGCCGGGACTTGCTGAGACTGCGCATGGGACATTTGACTTTGCGGAAGAGGGATGGAGATAAAGCAAAGAGATGCGAAGCATGTACTTAAAGAACGGTTAACTTCAGTACTTATTAGGATACACACACAAGATTCTGCCTTCGAGACCGAGCGAAGTTCTCTGTCCTTTGGTTCCATCGGATAAAATGCACTCAAAAAAAAGTGTCCGGCTCGAACCCATTTACCTGAATACCAAAATACCTCTATAAATACTTCGCTTGAACATCTACTTATACAAAAGACAAAGGTCCCGTGACAGGCTTGCCAGCCAATCAGCGTTAGAGGACAAACGTCAAAGTGTGGCTGTACTCTTCTGCCCAGCCGTCTTCCCCTCTCTTCCCGTTTTCAAAATTGCCCAACATTCTCTGGTCATCTAGCCAGAGCTTGCGCTCGCTCATTGTGATACTGCTCTTGCATAACGGACACTTGACATCTTTGGACATCTTTGGACATCGTACTGCTGGACATTTTTGCGTGCATTTTTGCGTGTTGTTTGGTATTCGCGTTCCACACCGATATTGGAAGTGAGTAATGTACAATGTAGTATGCTAATGAGATCTATGTTCTGTGTAATTCTGTGTGACTTGAGGGCATTCAAAGCTCGGGGATACGATTGAGCACTCTGCGCCGACTGTCACGCTAATCGGGGCTTTTGGATTCAGGCATCCCTTGCGGCCTGTAAGTCTATTCATGTTACTCTTTATACTTCTTTCTCTTCTGGCTGCCTTCTGCTCAATGTAAGCTTCATTGCATCCATTTGCGCACTTTATTCAGTTTTATTCCAGGGCTCCTCTTCCAACTCCTCTTCCGAGTGGTTCCACGTCATCCCTGGTGCAAAGAAACCCACGTACGATACATGAAGCACGTATGAATGCCTCTGGCTCCCCGTACCGAAGCCCGAGTCGACGACGACCAGATGCACGAAGCCCTCTGCAGAATATCGGCAACAATTTTTCGGCCGGCACGCAGGGCGGAAGTGGGGGTTGTGGAGAACCTTCCTTAGAACAAGAACGTTCTGCGCTGCGAGAGGCAGAGCGGGAGCGATACGCAGCGTTGCAGGACACGCCAAGTCGTCGCAATCGTCGCATTCCTGGGCACCATGGAGGCAACCAAAATAGGCCTGTGTCGCCGACACCCGGTCCATCCTGCCGACGACCCGCCATAGTGTGTCTTGGTCTATGTGTTCTTAATAAGTGCGCGAACGTGCTGGCAGCAGCAGCAAAATTTGCAGCTGGGACTCAGCACACCTCCGGACTCTCAAGCTCTGTCCAGACGATCTATGGCTCAACAACTACGCCGTCAACGTGAGGCTGCAGAGAAGGCTGCGCGCCTGAATAACATTTTCAGCGGTACCCGCCCTGCAGCTCCGGGTCCTCATGCAGGACAGCCGCCAGAAGGTCGTCAAAATGGCGCAACGGCCGTTATGCAGCTCCCCACACCACCGGTAACAGCACCCAACCGACCACCAGAGGGTCAGGCACCTCCCCAACACCCCACATCTCCTCCAGCTCGCGCCCCAGTAGCACGGTCCTGCAACCGGCCACCACAAGCTCAGGAAGGTCCCCCACGCCCCGCACTTCCTCCTATTCGTGTCCCAGCAATACGACCTCGGCAAGCTGATTCTCCAGGCCCTCAGGCTGCAGCAGGTGTGCTAACATATTGATATTTCGGGTAATAATCTAATTTTATCTATCTATAGCAAATGCTCCGCCTGCGCGTCGTCCATATGTGGAGCCCGAAAGACGTCATGACCTTGGTCACATGGATGTCAAATGCCGATATTGTGGTGCGCTGCACTGGATGGGAGAGAAAACAGCGACTTCTTCCAAACGCTCGCCAGAGTTTGAGTGTGCTGTAACCACGGGAAGGTCGAGATCGAAGACCTCCAGCCCCCTCCTGAGGCTCTTCGCCGGTTACTTCTCGACGACGATGACCAGGCCAAGGAGTACCGTCAGAACATGTGGCAGTATAATATTGCGCTTTCATTTACTTCCCTGGGAGTCACGGAAGACCAGTCCGTCAATCGAGGGAGAGGGCCGCCAATATTTAAGATTCAAGGGGAGCTCTGTCATCGAGCAGGTTCTCTTATTCCGTCCCCGGGCAGAGTACCCACATACGCACGACTTTATATATATGAGCCTCATGCCGCGCTGGATTATCGGACCGCAAACAACAGTAATCTTCGACGCGATACAATGGACATTTTACAACGTGTAATCACCACTCATCACCAGTATGCCGCCATCTACAAGCACTCCAATGAAGTTCTCAGGCAGTATCCTGATACGGAAGAGGCAGTAATCCGGCTTCGTGTCGCTCCGGGAGTCCACCGAAGGCGTGGTAACCTTCCCACTGCTGACGAAGTGGCAGTGATTTTACCAGGAGACCAGTCTCTCATGGAGCCGAGAGATATTATTCTTCGACGACGTGACGGCCCTCTCTTACGCATCAGCGACCTGCACCCGGCATACACACCACTTTATTATGTTCTCCTCTTTCCACGTGGAGAGAATGGCTGGCATCCAGATTTACGACTCAATCAACCTGATATTGATAATCCGAAGCGACTGTCTCAGACACGATATGTGGCGTACAGAATTCACTCAAGAGAAAACGAGTTCTCAGCACCCTTGCGGGGGGAACGCCTTTTTCAGCGCTATCTGGTGGACATGCATCAGGAAAATCCACCCCTCCCAAATGCCGGTAATTGTGCATAATTGGGCACAATTTGGCCTTTACCAACAATTATCAGAGAATACGTGATTCCCTATGTACCCGATAATTGGCGCTAATTATCCATAATATAAGACTATTATCCAGCCTTTATGGGCTAATATTGGGTATTTGCACTCCAATTTTCTTTTATATCTCAAGTTATCGAGCCCGATGTACAAGGAAAAAGGGATCAATTCAATGTATATACGAGCTATCAATGAACCACTACAGCTAGAAATGTAAAGTGGACGAGACGGGCGACGTCGGTGTACCGTGGGGTCCGAGGTAACTAGATGGTAGGTTGGTTGGGTCGGCGCAGGCCACAGGTACTTGAAGAATTTTGGGAGGGGAAAAAGATTTGACGGGCGTTGGGGTTTTACTTGAATAGAACTTGGGCACGGCGGATGTCGACACGGCTTTGAGGCAGACTTGAGCTTGAAATAGTACACGGGCAGGCGGCGTAAGGATTTGATAAAGTATCTTCAATAGGCGATGGTGGACGGCGACCAAGGTGCGACATCAAGGAAAAGAGAGTGGCAGAGCGGGCAGCATACAGCGGAAGTCAGGACGGGACTGAGCGAGGTGATGTGGACCACGGCGGCGTTCGGTGACATGGTAGAGGTGGTTGAGGTGGAGTCTGGAGGGTGTTTGGAGGGTGTCGAGGATTTCTCATTGACCAGAAGGCGAGTTGTGAAGAGGGACTTGGTAACAAAGGGACCTTGAAAAAGATGGCGAGGTTACGACGGCGAGGCCAGGGCGAGATTTGGAGCCGAAGGATGTGACCACAGCCAGCGGAAGGTTGAGTGTGTTGTGGCAGGGACCCGCAAAAGAAGCTGGAACATTGGGGAGTGAAAAAAAGTAGAGGGTATGGTGGGGGAAAGGAAGAAAGAGCGATGAAAATGTTCGCTGGCAAGATCAAAGTCTTGTGTTGTTTGTCTGATGGGCGGAGTTTGAAAGACTTCGCGTTTTCTCTGTATGAACTGAAATAGCAATGCTGCATTATGGTCAGGTAACTCAATTCAGAGAAGAGTTCTTGGTTGTAGAACACTACAAAGGTTGATTTGACTAGCCAGCAGGCTTCTTCGAAGCATTTGAGAAAAAATACTTGAAATTAGCCGTAATTATCAGATTATTGGTAATTTGCGGCAATTTGACGTCGATTATCCAGGGTGGTTTTTCCTGATGCATGTGGGCCTCTGCAGATCAGAACCGCTTGCAGTTCCTTCGCATGAATCAGGGGACTCTACATGCCTCTTTATATAGCGGTCTTGAGGATGCGCTTCATGCAGGAGACGAGGAGGTTGACCTCAACGAACCCGGCCAGCGCACTGTTCTCCCTTCCAGCTACATTGGTGGTCCGCGGCACATGGGGCAGCGCTTTCAGGACTCGATGGCCATCGCTCGCTACTACAAGAAAGTCGACATCTTCCTAACTATGACTACAAATCCGAAATGGCCAGAGATCACTCGGGAGCTGCTTCCTGGGCAGAAGGCACATGACAGACCAGATTTGGTGTCGCGCGTGTTCCAGCTGAAGAAGCAGGCGATCATTGATGACATTTACAAACGTGGAATATTTGGGCGAACCGTTGCTTATGTCTACGCTATTGAGTTTCAGAAACGGGGTCTCCCTCACATTCATCTCCTTATCTTCCTAGAGCAAAGGCAGAAGCTCCTGATGCCGGAAGATATTGACTCCGTCATTTGGGCCCGGTGGCCGGATCCCGAAACACAGCCCTTGCTGTTTGAAACGGTCAAGACGTGCATGGTCCATGGTCCATGTGGAGGCGCCAATCCGAGGGCACCTTGCATGGAAAACAACAAGTGCACCAAGTGCTACCCAAAAAAATTCCAGGACCACACAAAAATGGACGAGCATGGCTATCCCGAATATTACCGCCCGGAGGACAGCCGGGCGTACGATGTGGGTGGATATATGGTCGATAATTCCTGGATTGTCCCCTATTGCCCATATTTATCCGCCACGTACGACTGTCACATCAATGTCGAATGCGCGGTATCTCTTGGCTCCTTCAAGTGTGCTTTCAAATACATCCAGAAAGGTGGTGATCTCGCAGGCATTGAGGTCAGTCGACGAGATGAGATCAAAAGGTGGATTGAGGGTCGGTATATATCAGCGTCTGAGGCTGCGTGGAGAATATTTCATTTTGATATGCACGATCAAGTCCCAAATGTCGTGAGACTGCAGGTCAGTAATCCCTTCACTCGAACATTTTTTCCATTCTCATTCACAGTGGCTTTTAGGTCCATCTTCCAGGGCAGCATCTGGTCACTTTCAATCCCAATGACGATGCACAAGAAGTCCTACAGCGGGCCGCAGCTGAGCAGACCCGACTAACTGCATTCTTCGCGGCTAATGCTGATAATGGGGCTCTTGGTGCCGAGGCACGCAAGTATACGTACCAGGAATTCCCACAACATTTCACGTGGCAGCAAAAAGACAAACGTTGGACGATTCGCCGTCGAGGATTCGCGCTTGGGCGGATGTATTTTGTTCCGCCCAATGGCGGGGAACGGTTTTACCTCCGGACACTTCTGACTGTCGTGAAGGGATCAAAGTCATTCGACGACCTGAAGACTTACCGTGGTGTTGTACATGACACCTTTTTGGGGGCATGCCTTTCCCACGGACTGTTGGAAGATGACGGCGAATGGCGGCAGTGTCTCAGGGAGGCATCGGAGATGCAGACAGGTACTCGCCTTCGTCACCTGTTCGCTACTCTTCTGCTCTTTTGCGAGCCCTCAAGACCCGGCGAACTGTGGCAGGAATTTCGACCTCACATTTGCGATGACCTTCGCCGGCGGTTAGACATCATGGGGAGAGTCCCAACAGAGGAAGACATCTACGATTATGGGCTATTTCTCCTAGACAGGGTTCTAAATGAACAGAACCGGAGCCTCAAGGACTTTCCTTCCATGCCAACGTGGAGGATTGATTGGGACGCCCAAGTTGACAACCCTCTGATTGCGGCACAGCTTGCTTACAATCAGGACGAGGAACGAACACGAGCCGATCAGAACACTGCTCTCCTCAATGATGAGCAGTGAGCAGCTTTCGAAAGGGTCATTCAGTCCGTCAACGGGAAACTTGGCAAGATTTTCTTCGTGAATGGTCCAGGCGGCACTGGCAAGACTTTCGTATACAAGACTCTCTGTCATCGAACTCGCAGTGAGGGTACTATTACCCTGTGCTGCGCATCTTCTGGAATCGCGGCTCTGCTGATGCCCGGAGGACGGACATCTCACTCGACGTTCAAAATTCCTGTCGACGGACTCAATGAAGAGTCCTACTGCAGCATTCCCACAAATGGACAACTGGCGGATCTTCTCCGAAAAACAGGGCTTATACTTTGGGATGAGATTGGCATGCAGGATCGAATGGCTATCGAAGCCGTTGACCTTACTCTGCGGGATCTTCTCAATGACCCGCGACCGTTTGGTGGTATCACCGTCGTCTTTGGCGCTGATTTCCAACAAATTCTGCCTGTTGTTCCCAAAGGTTCACGAGAGCAGATCGTTAACGCGTCAATTCGGCGTTCGTCTTTGTGGGATCATGTCGAGCCTCTCTTCCTCCGAAGAAACATGCGACTCGAAAGCGAGGGCCAATCGGAGCGAGATTTTGCGGAGTGGCTTTTGGATGTCGGGCACGGCCGTCATATTGATGAAGACGGCAACATCACTCTCCGTCCTCAGATGCAGACAGAGACCCCTCAGTCTCTGGTAGACTTCGTCTATCCCGGAATCGCCAGCATCCCACCACCTCCTGCCGACTATTTTCTAAATCGGATGATCCTTGCACCTCGGAATTCCGATGTTTCAGAAGTTAATGATGATGTGCTAGGGAAAATGACAGGCGAACAACGGGTCTATTACAATGCTGATAAGAAAATCAGTGAAGCTGGGGCGCCCATTGAGCTCCTACGCTCTATCAGCAGCTCTTCGCTTCCGCCAGGAGAACTTGCGCTTAAAGTTGGGTGCCCGCTAATCCTTCTTCGTAATCTGGCGCCAGCTCGCGGCCTTTGCAACGGCACTCGGATGGTCCTCTTGCGAATGTCAGATCGTGTCCTGGAGGTCAAGCTGCTGGGAGGTGACCACGACGGCGAGACGGCCTTTATTCCCCGCATAACATTGACACCTACCAACATCACGGATTTTTCATTCCGTTTCAGCCGTCGTCAGTTCCCCGTTCGCCTCGCTTTTGCCTTGACCATCAACAAGGCTCAAGGTCAATCGGTGAAATATGTTGGCCTAGACCTTCGTGTTCCCGTCTTCTCGCATGGGCAGCTGTACGTTGCTCTTTCACGGGCTACTTCGGAGCAACGTATCAAGATCCTTCTTGCAGATATTGTTCTCACTCCCACCACCAAAAATGTTGTGTATCCAGAAGTATTACTCGACTAGGTAGAAGTTGATTTTTTTTCTCTTTCAATTGGTCATGCATCCAGCCCACCAGTTTGGTTGTGTTATTTTGCCGAACGCGCTAGCATCCTGCCTACTTATTGTGATTTTCAAAGCCAATCTGGCTTGGCTGATGCTTCTCACTCTCGATGATTGCGCTGCCTTCTATACTTCTGCGGAAACCAACATGCGGCAGCCTTTCAAGGTCTACTTTTCTATCTTGCAGTCGTCCGGACTTGAACCAAACGGAGTTTCTGGCTCTGGAATATTCTACACCACCTAGCCGAGTCCCCGCTGTATAAGAGATTGCCGAAATTTTTCGGTTTTTCACTCTTTTCAGTTTTCCACCAATGCCTACCACTCCATCTGCAGCTGCCCTCACTGGTCTCATCATTGTCGACAATGTAACGAGAGTTGGCAACTCCAAGACCATCTTGGCAGACGGCGTGATCTATACTGGCAAGGACAAAGCCGGCCAAGACACATCTTTGACTGTCTGCCTGCGATACTTTAATTCCCTGGATATTAAATTCGCCCATATTGGTGCCTATATGGTGCACGCCTGGGTATGTAACTACAACAGGGTCAGCAGGATGCGGTGTACTAATGGACATTAATTAGATCGGTCTCATCAACGACAAGTGTGACTTGGGCAGAGACGCTCTCAAAAGAAGTGAATATGCCTTCATTTGCGATGTGCAATGGGTATGTATTCATTCAGGAAGTTCAGACTCATGAATACACTCTAACTTACAATCAGCTTATCCCCATCCACGAGCAAGAGGAAGTGCCAGTGGATGAGAACAACAGCGACGGCGATGACAATGCCAGCGACATCGCCAGTACGAGTGGTGCTGCTGGCGAGGGAGCCGATAGTGTTTCCACTTCCACCATCAATGGGACCACTTTTCGTGTGCGCTTGCCTCGCATTGAGATGTCTTACCGTCCCTACATCCATCTCTCCGGCCTACCTTTTAACGGCAACAAACCCCAAGGCACCTTCGACCTCGACGCAGAGCAGTACACACAGTTGACTAAAGGCACTACTGTCTTTCCAGCTTCATGCTTCATCATTGACTCACCTCGATGTGTTTACGGCGAAAAACCTGTCCCTTACGTGGGGAGATACGCCTCCGCAACCGGTCATTTGACAGGAATGTCCGATTTTGACATCAAGTCCTCTGACCACAAGACACGCTTCACCGTGGATGTCGATAACGTCGTGTTCCTGGGCTCCGCTTCTACCAACGGAAAGGCTGGCAATAATGTTCCCTCAACTCCAGGTGGGTCTACCTTCTCAATCTCATGTCCTGTGTTTAATTGTTGTCAGTTTCTTCGCAGGGCTCTGCGAAGAGAAAGCAGGCGGGCACGCCTGCATGGGCTAACAAGTCACGCAAGATCTCGGTCGATGCTGCCCCGTCCTCTTCACCCAGTATGTCTTGATTATATCACCGCTTTCGTCTTCGTTCTTCAGCCTCAAACTTCCCGTATTACTATAGTAGATTTCATATTTAATACATAGTCAGCGGCTCCGACTTCTCCGCCTCTACCTACCTACCTTAGTCCTACAGTGGACTGATATCTATACAAGCGAAGCGCATTCATTCCTTCTGTCCCACGTCCCTTCAAACATACCGCATATAGTAGACAAGTGTTTTTAAAATAAGTCGCATTTGATTTGGTGTATGAAACCGTAGCGTAGCACGGGTTCCTGCTAGTCTATATAAGAAATGAACTCAGTTTTTCCCAGGAAATGTCAAAAGACAACTGTCAAAGTCAGGTGACATCGTCATCCCCGCAAACCTTTCCTTCTTGTTTCCTTCCCTTTCCTCCCGTCCTCCTTCATCCTGCAGGCAGCTGCAACGGCATGCGGGGCGTACAGACACCTAACAGCCCACGTACTCTTCGTCCAGGAATCAGCATCTGACTCCTCCAACCGATCACCCAGCATCATCAAGTGCGCGACGGCAGATCCACGCGTCCCAGCAAACCAGTTCCAGCTCAAGACGTCATCCACAACTATCTTCCTCCAACAGCACCAGGAACCTCTCGCAGGATGAAAACCAGCCTCTTCCGGTGCCATATCCCAACCATTTCGCACGTCACTGGCTCAGCAGAAACGGAGACGACGTGAACACGCAGACAGGCGGGACGAAACCGCGAACCAACCCACAAACACATTGACCTCCTGCCGAAGCCTCTCTTTCCCAGCAAGCACAGAACATAAGGCTGCAGCGCTTAGAGGTCTTGAACGTGCGTATCTTTTTTTCTTTTTCTTCTTCTTCATTAGACTCATCTTCAATTGTAGAGCCCCGCACTCCGTAGCAAAGACTACCTGGTAGTGTTCTACAGGTTTGACTTTCTGCATCTTGCGAGTTATCTGTGCCACTGATTCGCTCCTCATTCCTCCTCAGACACAGCGCTGCACCAGCCCGCACGTGCGCCAAAGCGACGGGATGGTGCGTACATCATCCTGAGTAATCTGCATCATTAACTCCAACACCAGGTGTACAGCCTCAACAGAGGCGTCCCAGACAGGCAGAGAATGAGTAGCCAGGCCCTCAGAACAAAATGTGTTTCGTCTCAGCACTTTTAAATTCCTCCTCCTCTTCCTCTTGCATCTATCTCAGGCTCAAGCTTCATCAGACATTTCCTGGGTACAGGTCACCGCTATTTCGTCATCCTGAGCCCCAGCTGGGCGCATCAAGTGCGGGACCGCACGCGACTAGCCAATCCGAGTCCATAACTACCCTACCCTTTCTTCGTCCCACTATATAGATGTGTAAATAGACTCGCAAACATTTTCTTACAATCCCATGGTCTGACTCTTTCAGTTCAACTGTAAGTGTTCGGAATTGTCCACGACAAAATACAGATGGGTAGGAAGGACAAATGCTATGCACGGCCAGTAATTTCTTTCAATTTCTCATTTCAACTTTAAACGCACGCTGGCCGCGACGAGCCAACCGAAGGCTGGCGAGGAGCGGCGCGGTTATTGTGTTCGATTCAATATCTGGACCACGATACAGCTTAGTGTGGTCTAATGTTTCGAGGCAAACCTTTTCTTGCAATGGCTAATTCTTCGGTTGTAAACGTTCCGGCAGCGAAGGCACGCTGGCCGCGACGAGCCAACCGAAGGTTGGCGAGGAGCGGCGCGCGATTAATTCGTTTACATCGATATCTGTTTCCAGACATCTTTCATTCTAATGTTCTGGGTAGGCAGTCGCTCGCCATGGTAGATCTACCAGCTTCATGTATTTTCCGTAGCGTAGCACGGGTAACTGCTAGTCATACGAAATCAAGGATAGGTGTGCAAGGTGAGCGCGGTCCGTAGTCTAGGGTCAAGTCAACATCAGGGGGTTCCAATCTCTGCCGACACCTTCAGCTAAAAAAAAATGTTAAGACTGTTGTGTTGCAATTCAAATATTTCTTTCCCTCGCTGATCGCGGTTAGTTGGAGCCAGACCTGAAAACGCGAGACTCGACATATCCCGAAAACACTGTCTAGCAGAAGGATGAGGACGCGGGAAAGACACTAAAAATTCCCGCCATGAGTGGGAGTCTGTTGACGGGAACGTGTGAGATAAGATCAAGAGCTTCAGAGTGACACTGCCGAGTGCGGGGCCGTAAAAGTTCCTAGTACAATGGGCAGTCAGGATTTCAAAGTCACAGAGCTCAGTCCTCTGATAAGGCAGATTAATCATTCAAGTCAAATATTTATTTCTGTCCCTGCGGTTTCGTCGGAGCTAAACAAGAGCTCATGTAGTCGTTCTTCAATTGGGACTGCGCCGCTAATACTACCGATCTACTCCCTGTCGATCAGAAAGATGAGGAGCGGGAGATGACACCGAAAAAAAACAGATCCGCAATACGGTATTACGCAATGCCGTCGCACTTCCTGGGACGACAGTGCGGAAGTTGCATTAAAATTGGTGGAATTTGACGCAGAATTCCGCCAGAAATCGCTCGAGTTAATATATTTAGTTTTCCCAGCCTGCTATTCATGGGGGATAATATTGCTTGCAAATATTATTACCCAGCTACTCGCAGGGGGGATATATTATACTCGCATGGCCCAAATGTCTGAACAATGAGTTTACCGAAGACAAACAGGTAGTAATGTACGGGTGATTATCCTTACATAGACTACGAGATATCAACGGAGCACACACCATTCCAGGGGGTCGGGTGTACTAGAACTTACTGTGAACTGGCCGACCGCTTGTATGGCAGGGCATGCGGTTATAACCTCGTGGGACCTGACCACAAGCGGAGTGCGCAAGTGTACAGGAGGAGTTCCCTCCTCCCAGGTAAAAATTCCCCGCGTTCCACCAGTTACAGTCAGTCGTTGTACGGCTGTCCCTTTGCAGAATGCATGCAAACAACAACATCTCAAAGGAGATGAATAGGCCATAAAATTAGCGGACCAGAGCAAAAATAAGACTGAGAAAATTGCGAGCACAACCCAAGAGAGAGTAACATTAGGCATATTGAAGAGTCGAGTACGCATAGACTCATGCCGTGACTTGCACATTGGGATCATCCACACGAAGAATTGGGTATGCCTCAAAAATCTTCAAAACATCAAAAGCCAGTTTCTCCAGAAGCGGGGTAATTTCTCTCCGTGCCAGGAATCCCTTGAAAGCTTTTGCTGCATCGGAAAATTGGTTCGCAATACCAGGAATAGTTTTTTCGATGCTCTCAAAAAATAGGGACCTGATGATCACCAGTTCGGGCTTTTGGCAGACAAACAAGGCGTGTGCAGGGTCTTCAATATAAGCGTAGCAGAACCAACACAGCCTCCACTCCTTCGGTACGATCTTTTCCCCCCGCTCCTTCCAGCGTCGACGTTCGATGGCTGCTGGGCCGAAAATCAGCCGGAATTCGGGGGACCCTACCCAGTAGGTATTAATCATACATAGGGCCCCTGCTTAGTAGGTCATTATCGGCTGCATATTGCGGCTTTCAGATCTCCGAGTCTTATTCTGCACGCCTTTTTCTGCGGCGGCGTGGCCGCATATGCATCTTCCAGGAACAGTTCCAGGCGAAGATGCTTTTATTTTTAGTGGCGGGATTTTGGGACAATCTGGGTCGCTACTGGGTATTCTCTCGCTAAGGGCCTCTCTATTTCGCCGAGTCCGCATGTTATAAAAGTGTTTTTCGCCATTTAATACGGGGAGTGTCAACCGAGCAAGGTGCATGTGCAGAACGCACCTTGTACACCGCCACAAATTCGAACTTTGTACACCATACACCTGCTCACTTCTGTCCTTCGTACTCGTGCTGGAATAGACCGTTGTCTGTGATGTTCTATCGCTCATACTAGCCAAGTTCTGACTACTGCACCGGCGATTTTCTAGTTGCTTTCCCCCCGACTTCTCTAAGCCGTGGAACCCGGATCGCACATCCAGTTTTAAACTCAATTAGCCTTGTTGGATATGAAGACAATTGGAGGCTCTCCTGAAGTCCGATTCGTGTTTCTCTTCGCGAGCCGGTCCCCCATCGCTTCGGCCCACCTCCAAGCACTTGCTCCGTTCCACTTCTGACCGCTTTGGGACTCATATTATTGTTGTTGCAACTTTTTAATGTATGTAGTCTAGCTACGTCCCCGTTGAATTCAGGGTCACTCCCCCAGGAGATAAGGTGGTTCGAACTTGTGAGTGCGGAGTTGTGATTGGATGTTTCAGATGTTCAAACTAGATATGCAATCTGTTGAAATATCGCATCTGGAAGTAACCTCGATACACTTGTGTCAGTCTATGCACACTCCTTATTGTGTCAGGTCTCGACCATGTTCGGAATGTCCTATGCTGACTGGACTTTGTGGCAGAGCATAACTTTCTATGAATATCAATGGCATCGAGACGCATTATTTAAATTTATGGTGTTGGCTTGCCCACTTCAAGTGAAGTTGCGGGAGATTGATTGATTGATTGATTGAATTTCAGTTCTAGTTACTGTATGGAGTCGGTAAGACTATGACAGCAGTACGAGAGGTGGCTATAAGGTTATGGGAAGTGTATAGTAGTTCGATGAGTGTTTTTAAAACAGTAGGAATATTAAGAGAGGGGATAGAGTACGAGAGAGGAAAACGATGAATGTATGGTAACGCGCGGGGGGAAGCGAGGTCGCAATCAGGGACGGGAGGGTAATTCTGTCATGGGTTGTAAGGTTGTGAGATATCTTGTAATTAATGAGATGAGTAAAGTAGGAGAAGAGAGAGAGAGAGAGAGGAGAGGAGGAAAATAAGAGAAATATAAATTAAAGGAAACGGCCAGTAGCCTCGACAAACTTTGCGACGGGCTTGAGCAGGAGCGTATCATTTAGCAAGGTAGGAAGGTACAGCGCGCCGAAGGAGCCCGCGGCCATCGACGCACGATAGAGCGGGGGGCGAAGGTGCTCCCAGGCCGGACACGCAAGGAGGAAGTGGGCGCGGGTTTCATAAGGAGCTCCGCAAGCGTCGCAGGCAGGTGACGGTATGAATCCTGATTTGGCTCTGTTCGCGTTCAGGAACGAGAAGTCGGTGCGGAGTTGGGAGAGGGTAGAGATAGTATGCCGGGAGAGGAAGGAGGAGGAGTAGAGGGGCGAGAGGATGAGGCGAGGAGGGAGGCAGTCTATCGCTCGAAGGGCCTTTCCCGTCTTGGAGGACGACCAACGCAGCTCCCACGCATCAAGAGCCTGGAGGTGGACGAGGCGACGTACAGTGGTAAGCGAGACGAAGAGGGATGGGTCTGGTTCAAGGGTTGAGGCCTCCTTCGCCGCTTCATCAGCCAGCTCGTTCCCGGCAGTGCCAATGTGCGCTGGCGTCCACAGGTTGAGGATGGCGAGGTCTGGACGGCGGAACTGTGCGTCGCGAACCATGATGTCGTAGGTAATCGCCCGGAACTGACTAGAACGAGGCTTGGTTGATAGGATCCCACGGAGCGCGGCCTGGGAGTCGGCCACGCACAGGATCGCCGAATGTCCGTCACCCAGCGCCTTCCTGGTCGCACTCAAGAGCCCCTCCATCTCTCCCTCGTACACCTGCCCCTCCCCCAACGGGGTAACCAGCCGCTCGACCAGCTTCCCGGCTTCTACGCGCACCGCAGCACCCCCCGCCCGACCTTCCAACAGCGAGCCATCCGTAAACCAAGTCGACCCCCCTCGCCTATCATCCTGCATCGCGACGTCCAGGGCGCGCAGGGCATCCTCCTTGAGAAGGATGACCGTGGTGACGGGTAAAGGAGAGCTCCACGGCGCGGAGTAGACAGGAACAATGGGTTCCATGCCCAGCGAGTCGTCGAAGGGTGCCGAAGTCTCGTTAGGACCCATGACACGGAGGCAGCCGCGTGGACGGATGCGCTGGCCTCGAATTGGGACAGTCGGGGGCCAGCGAACG
Source organism: Mycena rebaudengoi (assembly GCA_029282285.1). Classification (NCBI taxonomy): domain Eukaryota; kingdom Fungi; phylum Basidiomycota; class Agaricomycetes; order Agaricales; family Mycenaceae; genus Mycena; species Mycena rebaudengoi. Next base: position 18,099 of record JARJCX010000432.1, on the reverse strand, counting down.
CCAGGGACGCGTTCGACGAGGTGAAGCGGCGAAGCACAGCGAGGGTGAGATGGAGGCATGAGGATGGCGTCGCGGATTAGGGAGCGGATTATGTGGGAGGCAGGGAGAGAGAGGTAGGAAGCAAGCCCATGAAGCGCCGTCCGCTCTATTCGCAGTTGGGCTGGAAGGAGCGCTGATTCCTTCTCCAGCGCGGCGAGGGCAGCGGTCCGGAAGGCACCAGTGATGCACCTGCTCACCGACTTATTGACCCGGTCGAGTGGCTTAAAAGCGTCTGCAGGGAGAGGAAGGAAAGAAGCGACCCCATAGTCAGCGCAGGGTAAGACAGTAGAACGGACGAGGTCGCGGACAAGGGCAGGGCGAAGGCCCCATGACCGGTGCATGACGGCAATGGACGCATTAAGGGACCTCGCTGCCGACACCGCGCGCATGCGGATGTGTTCGCGCCCAGAGAGAGAGCCGTCGAGCCAAAGTCCCACCCACTTAACCTTGTCCGACGGCATGATGACCTGCCCGCCGAACTTGACCGACACGCCAGACAAATCCACTGTGCTTGATATCCAAGTATTTAAGTATATTCAGGGGGAACGGACCCAAGGACTCCAAAAAATAAACTAGGACTTGTACTGCCATGCGAAGCAATGGCCCACAAGCCAAGTGAAGTAACTACCCAAAAACCCAATAGCTACATTACAAGCCACCTCCTCATACTTCTGCGATCCAAACACCCAGCCACATGTAGAATAGACTTTGAAACAACAACATGAAGACTTTCAAAAAAAAAACACCACCGCTTGCGGGATGTTTCCTAACCCTAACCCTAGTCATGACAGGTCTGTATGCCACCCATCAGACTGCTGGTCGCACCAAGAGACAATGCAGACGTACTCATGAACCACAAATGAGTGATCGCTCATGCGCAGGTTGGGCAGGCGCATATGCCAACGCAGTCGACGAAGTCCGCATCACACTCAGCCTTGCCAAACGTCGCTGGTGAAGGAGTGGATTGAGTCACTGGTGAGCTGAGGTAAACCAAAAGGCCATTCTCACCGTAGCATCCTTGGGACTGATACTGTATATGACAAAGGTTCTGACAGCCGAGGTTGCCAGCCGCTTGGGTATCTGCACATCATATTCCATTAGGCTGGCTCCAACGCAGACAAAGGTAGCTTACAGGCAGCCAAAGAGAAGAATAACGCGAGAACTCGCTTAAAAGTCTGTCACTTGAAGCTTTAAGTTTTTAAGCTCGCCGTTGATAACCCCTCTCTGGATCGGTGAATACTGGGTTCTTTGAATATAGGAGATTGGATCTTGGACGCTTCTCTTGGCACCAAGTACCCCTGTCTAGTCCAGTATTTTGTGGCTGTCTTTTGCTCATTAAATTTTGGATCTCGACTCACATCTCAAGATGGCCATGGGCCAGAATGGGATGACTCGAGAAGGGGAAGAGGCAAATCCTATCATGGTTAGATGGCAATGCTCGGAGCCGATCAATCAGTCAATTCAGGGCAGGTAGACAGATATGTGGTGCGTAAATTAACGACGTTCCAATGGCAATCATCCACAGTAGATGGGCCGCTTTTACTCAAGACTGTATTGCCAGGCCCACGGCATCGATGAAACATAAACATGAAATGTTGTCATAATTGTGGATAGCCCGGAGCCTTTCGCTGGGACCGAGAGATGTTCAGGATGGCCTTATCTACGCGGTGCAAGAGTTCCTGCGTGGACAATGAATACCGTCAGGGAATCGCCTTTCGGTGGGATCTTATCTGAAGACGCCGTATTGATAGGGAGAATAGGGTTTCGGAAGAGAATAAAAAAACTTTCCAGCTGGGAGATAAGTATACCCGTGAGCAGTGCTTCTGACAGTGGGCGCGCAGTTCAGGAGCTGGGGGTGGAGCGGCTGATGCCAGTGGACACTGAAAACCGTGGCGGAATCACCATTGGGCGCCGCCGCCGTTATCCGAAGTCACCGCAGCCTGTGACGGTCAGAACATCATTGTTTTAAAAAAACCATTGCTTTCGATCCGGAAGTAGAAGCGGCCATGATTAACGAATCTGACAGTGACTTATTTCGGTGTTTGCGTTGATGCACTCATATATGTAACTTTTTTCGACCTCGAGAAGCATGGGACCATTACCAAGCACAGTGACACAATGAAAACTCGAAGTTCACCCAAATCTCAAAAGTACAGCCGTGAAATGTAGGTTTGAATCCATGTTCTGCCTGATCTGCATCCACATCCTAGTTGACGTCTTAATCACTGAAAATTGTGAATCAGTGTGGGAACATAAAGTAGACATCAAGTGTTACCTACTTCGAGACTGCTTCTCATTCGATGTCTTCGGGTTCTTCAACTCTATCATGACACATGCCAATGATCAATATGAAGGACATCAATGGTAGGCAGTCGCCTACTGGGGACCGCTTGGCCACGCGAAAATAATACCCCGTGCCTTCAGCCTACTATCATGCCGTTAGCAGGCGGAAGCAATGTACAAGGGAGTCATACTCGTCGGCCACTCGGCCTGGCCACGTGAAAATCTCATCTCGTGCCGTCACCCTAATATCATCCCGTTAGCAGGCGGAGGCAATGTACAAGGGAGTCATATTCTTCGACAGCAGGGGCGGTGTTTGCTAGAAGGATGTTAGGATGGGCCACGTTTCACGGAAATACCCTGACCGATTGGGGTTCCATAGACTATCCAGGAGGTCAACAAGGGCAGTATTATTACAGTTAGACTAACCGACAATAGCCCTCGCCAAGGCTGCAATGGAGACGATGATGCGAAGATAATTCTTTGCGGCAAAATGCATCCTTGAAAGGTTTGAGGGAAGGCCTGAAGATGTGTTCATAATCGAAATTGTCAGCCGCTTTTAAACCACCTGCATGCATTCTATTGTTAGGGTCTGGAATCATTCACGACGAATCGGGAGGTCTGTCTGGAATGAATGCCCCTGTCATGCATGCAAACAAACATGATGAATGTTGATAGATGACTCTAGGGAGGATTCTTCTGTCCATATATCCTGAAATGAACAGCTGTGGGAAGAATCAGGTAAGAAACTCGTTTCGCAAGTTCCTATAAATAATATTGGTGTGTAGAGGTTGGACCTACCGGCTTGCCCCTCCACGTTCGCCGGCCGGACTTATTCACACCCGGGGCAAAGGCCAGTGCACGTGAAGGGCAAGTGCGTTAAACGCACTTGCTCCGCATCTCGCAAAACGGCCGACAAAGGGAATGAGGACAGACAAAGGCAGGCTTTGTCGGGCCCTGCAAGCCGACAAAGCCCCCCTTTGTCTAACCTCACCTGCGTTGCCTGGTGCAAACCAAGTGCATTATTCACTTAGTTTCTAAGTGCGTCGGTGTTTGCCCCCGGTGTCAGCCGTCATATCAGCCTGGAAAGAGCCAGGGCCGATCGTCTTGAAAGTGCGTGCCAAGACACTGAAAATAACCAATGAATAAAGATCACGCACTGTGCGGGATTTCCTTGTCCACTATGCCTGGTATCTGGAATAAATCAGAACCAGAAACCGTCCCAGAGAATCTGACAGACAGACAGTTTTTGTGGCATGAAGCGCGCTAGATAAGACAAGAAACGCCTTCGCTCCACTCCGGCATTGAACGTGATTGAAAACATGGCTGTGCCGATTTGCAAATTGCTTAGGAATTGAGCGTAGAGCGGTAGTACAGGAAAGTTTAATTGTACACCGCCCTACGTGCTTTGACCCATGCGGCCTGGACTGTGTATCTGAGTCACAGATCTCGCAGCAGATTTCGTAGTATTTTTGGGTCCCAGATTGCGATCCCGGAGCTCCCAGAGCGTCGGCTGATATCATATGCCTTAAATGGTTGATCAGAGATGCGTGCTGCGACAAATGAAGCAGCCTCCGGAAATAGATGGTAGAGGTTTACTGCGATTCAGACCTGACTGAGATCGCCAGAGTATGGAGTTGGAAGCCCGTGAGGTACAGAATGGGAGATCCACAGCAGTTGTTTTTTCCAATAGATGAGAGAGAAAACAATAGAAGTTCTTATTCAGATGTTCAATGATATTAAATTTATTCAACGCTTCCATGATTATTGCGAGACAGAGATCGACGTTGAGCTAGTCCGGAGCCCGAGTTAAATGCTTGTAGTTAGTTGGATGGGTGTACCGCTGAGGAAGAAGGTGGCTATGTATTATTTGCTTGCTTTCGAACGGCCGACAAAAACAAACAGTATGTACTGAACAGCAGCCTGGATGATCTGCGCTGGAGTGTGAGATGTGTTGGCTGAGAACCGGCATGAAAGAGCAGTAGGAAACCTCACATTTGGAGATTTGGAGGATGGAATGATCAGCAGTCAGGTTGTTATATGCGCTGTGCCGGTGCATGCCGAAGGGGTTTATCAATATCAATATAACTCCATTGCGAGGTTGGGCATATTTTCAGGGTGACGCTGGGACACTGTAATAAGCAATTTTGAAGCGGTAGCAGCAAGAGTCAAAGAGTGCTTACTGTCGAATCTGACCGACTTCGAGTCGATTAGCATGATGAATTGAATCGTGAAATGCAAAACACACACCCGATGCCGGAAGGAAATGGCTGACCATGCATTGCAAGACGCCGTTCGAATACGGGGCCGGTTCTTGATCGCGACTTGTCTGTGGATCTAAGTATATGCGCGAAGCCATTCATAAAGGCTCGAGGATGTACTGATTTTTGTAAGCCCCGCGGGGCACTCTCGGTTGCTGGAAGTGAAGAAGAGGCGAGAGTGGGGGAAGAGAGTGAAAGCGAAGGATCAATAGCTGTCGTCGACTTATATACATCAAGCTGCGCATGCTGCGGTAATGAAGAACCGGATCTTTGGATATCGCAGTAGCTGAAAATGCAGATGAAGCCGGATTGGGATATATAAGGCTGGGAAAAATGAAGGCAGAGCGAGAAATGCACAGTGCCGCGGCGTGGTTCAACATGAGGCAGCGACCCGTCTGTCGTTTTTTGGGATGGATCCAAATCGGGAGAGTCAGCGGACGAGAACCACCCTTAAACCACGGGAGAAGCATTATGAATGGAGATAAAGGCAAAGAGCGGGGAGAGGAAGCGGAAATGAGAGAACACCCAGATGCGAGAGATTACGCGTTGCGGCAAAATAATGCTGTGTCATGAGGTTTGGTCCCGTTCGGTGCTAGCTGCAGGAGGATGGAATAAACGGAGCTATGTGTTGTAAATGGGGAATAGCTGTAGGCCCTGCTGCGAGCTCATGAGAGTCGAAAATGTTGGGAACGAAGGACCAGGGAGGAGGAGCCAGAATGGGGATACACAAATGGGGATGTTGCACAAACATGTACAATGACATTCGAGAGATTTCGTTAAGAGAACGGATAATCTGCATTGCTTGTTCAAAAAAAGACAACAGCCAATTACCATAATGTACAGTTGGGTGCTGAGTCGGAACTCGGCCACAATTGGGGCCCGAATTGTGAATCCGATTCGATGTCGTTCGTATTTGCTCTGAAAGCGAGTCCTGTTTTTTCAGAGAACTGGAGGGGTGGAAAGGCAGAAGAAGCACTTGCAAGGGCCGTGCACTCTCTTTCGAGTTGACAAGCATCACCGCCTGTCCATCCGTGGTTTTCGGCCGTTCGAACGCGAGGCGGAAAGATCAGAAGGATCTTAATTGCAGTCATGGGAGGCTAGATCTGCTCCAGGGCAAGCCGATGCTATTTGCGGGCTTCTTGCGGGCGAGATGGGATGATTTTCGGATTCCGGTTCATACTATCACCACCATCAATATCCCAAAAACTCGAGACACGCCGTTCCGACGCTCGAACCCTCTACCTGGCTGGATATAGTGTACACAATATAAGTCTTAAAGAAGACACCAGTGTCCTATACCACTAGCGAGAGAAACCGCGCGGACGCCGATGATCGTCGACTGGGCATTACAATACTAAACCTCTTCGGAAGCCCCTTCCATCTTCCTCTCCTTTGCTCTCTTGTCGCTGTTGTCGATGATCTCCGTGCCTCGGGGCCCGGGAACTCTGAAGTCCGATGCACAAAGTCGGCATCGGTGACTTCGACAGATTGGTGCTATAATAAAAACATTGCTCTTTTGATTCCAGATGGTCCTGAACGGTCTCCTTGAGACCGGCGACGCTTTTTGCTGGAAGGAAATTATTTGCCCTGCGGGCATCGTGCGTGTCATCCAGATGAGTTCGGCTCAATCCATCCTCTGCCTCTGCCCTTTTCCTTTCTTTTCTTTTCCAAAACTTCTCTAATGTTCTGGAGTCTCAAATTTCATATTCCATTCTGTCCATGCCTGGGTCTCTTGCTCGCTCTGCCTCTCTCTGCCCACAGCCCAGCCACGCAGGCGACAGAGCAGCATGGTGATCGATGAGTCAGCAAGCACACGTGCAACTGTACAGCTTCGTTACGAAACGTTCCGAGACGGAGTTTAACGGACCGATCAGTATCAGCACATCAGATCGTCTCGCTCGCAAGCTACTTAACATCTACCATGAACCTCAGTGGTACTAGATAATAACAAGCTTGCGCAAGTTTGGGACCGACTTGGATATGGGAAGGTTATATTTTGATGGGCTGCACTGGGTAAAGAACAGGATAATTTACTCGTAGAGGTAGCTGATTATTTATACTACTCTCTAGTCTATGACAGATCCCGGATGTGTAATAATAAAGAGCAGTGCGTTGTACTCCGGGTCATGCACTCCAGGTCTGGACTCTGGGTCTCTAATAATAACGTAGCGCTCCAGGGCATGTGTTATATACTGTGGTGGCCTAAAATAGATGGAAGTAGTTTGCATGTGATACCGGGTCTCCTCAATCCGGGTTGCTACAGCAATCCGGACGTCCACGGTATGGATTTCCTACATTGGACACATGCATGTGCTTTTGTTTTTTACTGCACCCATCGGGTCCAGTCGTCACAAGCAGACCGTTACGTTCAAGTACAGATTTCTCCATGGGTATTTCTTGCCAAGTCGTCTCGGTTACATCATCTGTAATTTCCACAGATATGTATAATCAGTAGACTTTTTTGAGAGCAAAAAATCCTCGCATGAGAGAAATCACAAGTGCTATCTGTCTGTTTGTGTTCCGTTCTCACTTCAAACCCAATTTAAGATGGACAAACTGCAAGTTCAGAACGGTCATAATAGGTCTTCTGAAAAAGGGAAAGTTGAATAGAGACCCAGAGAGTTATAGAATTATCGCACTGGAAAGCTGTGTGCTCAAGACTCTGACTCTCCTTATCCACAACGTATTACCGACTGGGCTGATTCACGCAGACCGATTCCAGACCTTAAAAATGGCTTCAGGGAAGGAAACAGAACTAATAACAATCTCTTCATCCTAGGCGACGTAAAGGAATGAGCCCGCGCTCAAGGACGAACATTATACGTTGCCACTGTGGATGCCATGAATGCTTTCCCTTCGACAGATCACCGCAACCCTATGGCCGAAGCTCTAATGAATGGGAATGGGGGCACAATATTGAATTGGCTGCGCATGCTCTATCAACGGATGGAATATTATGATCGGCATAGGGACCAAACTTCCGCCCAATTTAAAGCCACAGTGCAGACTAAACGCCCTCGATGCATGGTGTGCAAAGAATTTTATCCGAGTCAGCCTGATTAAACCATTATTCTGATCTTCGGCCGCACACCTGCAAATGTCCAATTCCATCTCGGAGCAAATATTCTGAACATCAAGGTCCAGGAAAAATATGTCGGAATGAACTTCCGAACTGATCGATACCAGAAATATATTTGAAGAGTATTTACAAACTGAAAGCAAGCACAGCGAGGAACTGCGTTCATAGAATATTGGGAATAGATGATTCCACGGGTCGATTAACACCGAAACAGTATAAAACCATTTATATGGCGCGTGTTGACTGCCATCTCATCCATGGATGCAAGGTCTCTCCAGATTGTGATTACGTCCACGTGAAAGAATTATGTGCGGTTCAAATCGATTTCCTACGTGAAATTCCCAATCTTCACCGAAGCTGGAATAATGTCGATTCAAATCCTACGCTTCCTGTTGCTGCTGGGTTACCTGCAATACATGCGGTCACTTGAAATGCCACATCTCACACCTGCCACGCTCAATAGTTCAATTGAGTTGGCGGCAAAAGGGAAAAATGCTGGGCTGGTGACGTGCTGTTGCGACAAAAAACTCCCGTTTGAGTGCCCACAACTGGATTTTTTTACAGCCACTAGTAAAATTGTGGAAGACTTCAGAAAATCCGTCGAGGATCAGGCCATCAAATGGCTGCAGCAGGCGGTGGACTCCTCAGACAAATTATATTTACTACACGGACACCGAGAACCTCAAAAGGACGCACCTGCAGTACAAAAAACACTTTATCTCAGGCACTATCTCTCAATGGTGAAGACACAAGTCCACAGAGAATCTTTAACTTCTCTATTACTGTCGCACACCAACGTGCCTTAGAAAAGTTGCGGTATGTTGACCATGCACTACAACCTGTCCCACGACATCAACGACTCCGCCAATCCTGCAAAGGAACAGTAGAAAACCCAGAACATGCGATGCTCAAATGCCAATTTTCTGTGGCAATTCTAAATCATAAGGCCCTCCGGGCATCCCCTGGTACCTCCCAGTACGACCTGGACACACTTAACCGACTGCTGGATGCCATATATATTACAATTCAGATACAATGCCACGCTAAAGAATTAAAAGCCACTAGGGAGACTTAGAGTATAAATAGCTACCACGTTAACTTGAAAGGATTAAAACTAAATCGCACTTAAACTCGTAATCATCACTGTGTAAATCTTCGTTATCCCGGTAATCCTTCCTCCCAGGTTCACAGAAACGATTAGGACATCTGGACCCTGTACGCCACAGAAGCCGTTCCTTCCCCATTCGGGCTAAGGTAGGATCGATTTGTTCGTCGTCGTGTCCCTCCACACCACCCCACTTCCAGTGCCCCACGCCTCGAAGACCGTGGGTTGTTCGCCACCTCACCGGGCAGTAGATGCCGCAAGCCTCTGTCAATTCCGCGGTGTCATGTTGATGCGTTACTGACCCTGCGAAAGGGGTGCGTACGGGATCTGCGGCGACTCTCCAGCCGTCCACGACAGTCTGATCTGCAGTAGGATGAACATTGAAGCATACCAGGGTATGGGCAGTAATCGCATTCAGCTGGCCCGTATGGGTGCCAGCCAGAAACAATTCGAAAATTTCGGATTGCCTGGACGTTGTGAACATGATTTTTTCCCCTGTCAACAGTTCATCCATCGCACAAGAAGAGTTGTATCGACTCACCGGGACACTCTCGTGTGTGAAGGTCATGTACCTTTGTCCAACGATATCCCATCTACCAGAGCTTCTTCCAGAAGAAGAAAGACGAAAGCCCAGCAGCTCTATCTTAGTCCTCGCCCATTCCTTCTCGTGAGTATGAGGCGTCAGAACGTTGAGATTGTCGGGCACGTCAGCGCGACTCTGCAGACACAGGGCGGCGAGAGGCACAGAGCCGTTAATCCAGCTTTCGAATGCTTCCAGATGAATGGAAAACGCAGTCCAGCTGGCCTCGGTAGCGAAAAAAGGTAGAGTGTAATGTTTAACCCTCTCTTTCAGCAAATGTAGGGCGGTAGCGGCGTGTGCCTTGGATAAAAGGCCGTATCGCGACAGCGCGATGATGTCCAATCTGTGGAGGATTTCTCCCAGTACGTCGTCGTTGAGCAGGAATCGGTAAGCCGCGGCGCCTTCCGAGGGCAGTTGAGAGGCGAGAGCAGATCGTGATATGCATGTGAGAATGGGCATTGCTGGCTGGATGTGGAAGTTTTGTGAATAGTTGTACATGATATTATTTTCCAAAGAAGGTTGTAATCCACATGGCTTCGGAAATTTGAAACAACTAAATAACCAATTGCCACCAGCACCGAGGTGAGATCGCGGTCAGACCAATCATTCATAAGCTCCCAGAAGTCTGTCATGTATCACTCTGAAAATGAAATTTAGTTCGAGGGCAGAAAGCTAAGGACAATTCGTAAACACCGCATGATGATGCATCTCACAAGGGCGCCATCCTCCCGACCCATATTGATTATTTTTTTCGCCCAAGAAGTGCCATGTTTGAAAACTAGCACATTTCCTCTCCAGGGAGTCACAAGGCCACGGAATATTCCGCGCATGACGGGTACGCGCACCTAGAGACGGTCGTCGACTTGATCTCCATCAGGGTACAGAAACGCCGTTTGAAGTCGAAGGAAGCGCTGCAGAGGTTATTCAGTGTTTCATAAGGCATACGGCAAGTCAATAGTACGGGAATAGCGTGGGCGATGTTGTATCAAACGAAGTCAATAACAGCCCATCCCATGCATCGGGGTTTTAACAGTTTACTTGTTGCTGGGGTAGTGGGCGCTGTGGTAATGGGCGCCGTGCGAGAGACTGCGGGTGCCGACGCGGATTTATTCCATTCCCGGGAAGGGCAGTTTCGTGCTGTACTATTTCCGGGGCCGTCTTTCCCTGATGGTGCGCGGTCGTCGTTGCCCGAGACCGATATGGTGCTGTTGGCGCGGCACACGGAGATTCGTTTTTCGTGTTTCACGGGCCATCGAACGCTTTTTTGTTGAGCACGGGTATGGCACGCTTTTTCTCGTGGCCCGCTGATAGCGTGTCATGTCATTGAGGTGGGATTTTTTTCGTTCTGCGGGCTCCCAGCTTTTGTGTATTTCCGTGGGTGTGTGCGGTGCTGGGATGCTCCGGCGCTTATCGCGCGGATTTCAGGTCACGACGGCGGACACACGAAGTGCAGGGCGACGAGATAGCGCGTCCGGCGTTGGATGCGGGCATCGCGAACGCCAACATGTACACGGACATCGCTTGCGGAACACCCATCCGAAGCGACTCGCCGATCCTGCCTTTCGGCATTTTCGCCCGCTCGAGGCAACACGCCGCAATGTGTCTGTTTTACTTCCTTTCCTTTCCATCCGGGATCTTGTGTTCGCGTTTTTGCTCAGGGATTTGCTTCCGTCCGATTTCATTTCGCCCTGGGACTCATGTTTCGATTTCGCTCTGGGACTTGCGCGCGCGGGTCCATTTCGCTTCATCTTCGCAATAAGTTCCTGGAGTAAACGGCGCGCATCATGTCCCACTCCCGCGATTCCTTTTCATTTTGTGGTCGTCGAACCTGGAGCGTGCGTTCAAATCGGATGCGGCGCATGTGCTCGAGCCGGATGCGGAGTGCACACTAGTCTCACGTAGTCGGACCATAGAACCAATATGAATTCTTATTATTTTGGTGGGAGTTGGATAGAAATTAATTGACGGCGCATGCATGGCCTGAAGGGAGGGTAGGTGAGTAGGTGTAGCTCTGCAGCAAAAGTGTATACAAAATACACCTCCCTGTACCACCAGAGGTTGGAAGTTCAACCCAAAAAGATCAGTGCGCGGACAAAAAAATGCATTCTCAGGGAAAAAGTTCGGACAAAAAGTTGAAAATGCTCGGACACCACCGTCTAATCCAGCTCGTCGCAACAGCCTTTCCAAATGTAGGGGTTGGAAATAATATCAGGTGTAGTCATGATTATATCATAAACCCTGAAAGCCGGTAAGCAGCACTTCAGTTAATAGAGTTTCAAGTACTTTGTGACAAGAATTCCAAAAATCTCAGTCCTCGTTTTCTGCCTCTTCCTCTGTTTTGGCTGCGGGTAACGTCCATGCCTACCACACCTGCTCCAGGAGTGGCAGAGCATCAATGACCATTCCCAAGGAGAGTGGCTCTCTGTTCGGGATGTGACCAAGGACCGAAGGCAAATATACCATGAAGTGAAGAACTTGATCCGCCACCATCAACCAAGCGGTGGCTTTGTACATCCCCCCAAATGTTCGTGCGCGATGGTTCACGAGCAATTGAAGCACCTCCGACATGTAAGAGGCTGCAGCGACACTTGCCCAGAAAACTTTGGCAGCAGTTGAGGGCGACATCGCTTCAGGATCCGGTGGTAAAAGGGATGGAATGAGTTCACGTTGGAAAGGATCGGCCAAGAAGATGCACATCGCCAAGATGAGCATGGACTGAGAAAGCAGTAAGTGAAGAGCTTTTTTTCAATTCAGTGAAGGCTGTACTAACCATTCCAATGAATCTCCAACTGGACTTCGCATCTATACGCGAAGTTGCACGCTCCGTATGAGTTGCATGCGCAAAGGTGACAGGCAACCGTCTGAATCCTTTCCAACTAAATCCCATCCGAGTAATGGCGGATAGGGAAATCACCGAGAGAAAAATGTAGGAACAGCCTTGTACCATATTCTCCGCCGTGTGAGAGGAATTGAACATCAACTTGACTGTCCGGGAAAGGTCCTTTGCAATGAAGAGCCACTGTCCCCGGATGGAAATTCCAACAGTCGATCTAAGTCTCCAGTAGTACACAATGTGTAGAGGGAGTCCGAACAGGCCGAATACCACACTATCATATGGGAGTGTCGATAACCTGTTAGACCACACCTTCATAAAACATACCGAAGAATGTATGAAACCAATCTTCGTCTGGGGTGGGAATCAACATGGAATCTGTGGCCACAAAGTGTATCTGCATTATAGTCATAGAATCATCAATACAGAGAGCCAAAGGTAAGCTGGCTCACTTTGGTGCTCAAACTGGACCTGTGCCTCGATTCGTTCCAGTTCGATATGACTGGCATTTAGTGTAGGAGAAAATGCAGTCAAATCGCTGAGAAGCATCTTGCGAGGAGTTCGCCCAGAGAAAGAGACGTGCCAGACCACTTTCATCGTGTCTGATTTGACTGTTTGTCACAGAAGTATGCATTTGTTGTTCTACAACGTACCATTCAGGAGAGATGGTTCGAGGGCAGGTAAATTTGTAGAGTTGTAGGATGCCTGAGCACTGCAATTTACCTGGTTGACCGGAACAGGTATGTAATCCTATTGCTACATGAGGAGATGTAAGATGGCGGGCTAGACAACGACATACGAGAGGCCCTGCTGCGTTGATACCTGCGGAAAGGAATGGTGCATATGCCTATTCAGTTTCCCCATGATGCGAATCAGAAAACTCCAGACGCGTCTCCATGGGGCCCACTTCTTCATAAGTGCGCAAGCAGACTGAGCGATGGGGCAATGCTTTCCCGAGACTCTGCGGGTATCCGAGTCCGCACTTGGAATATACATTACAAAGGGTCGTTGATGGAACGGAGGTAGCTCACCGAGGTGCTTCGCAGTTTATCCTGAACAGTATTGTATGCCTCCAAATTGAATAAATTTGGCTCGTTGAGCATCCGCAGGTGAAGTCTGTAGATAAGAATCGAAATGGAAAGCGAGAGGGGATCGAAATACTCACCGTGATATTACATGAGGATGCCGGCTTGTTTTTGAGTCCCAGGGTTGATCGTGTCCAAGTGGAAACTCCAATGGAACTTCCGCTGTAAGCCCCTTGTCGGATAAGGTGGCGTTCTGGATGATCACTCCAGAATACAACGCAACTTCGAAGATGTCGTCCTGTGCCTTCGTGGGTCTAACTCCCTTGTCCGCCCACCATGAGGAGTCGCCGACGTTGGATGTACGGATTTCCTTGTGGAAGTGGGTGTCCTCCGAGTACACTGAAGGTGTACTGATTTTCCTGTGGAACTGTGCGTCTTTCGAGTCTTCCACCAGCTCAGTGGCTGTATCCGGGTACCGATCCCGATGATAGGCCGCCTGCTGTGAGGCATTTCCACGAAGCCACACAGTGGCAATAATGTCGAACCTATCGCTTCCAGAAATGAGTGGTCTCACGACTGCGCTGCGGTTGGTAACTTGATCCCAAGTTTCGTTCTGATAGAGAGCCAGGTGTGGCGGCGTAAGTTTGTCCACAAACTCCAGACCAATCTGTCCAGCGGACCACACAGCCAGGAGGCACCCAGTGCACTGAAGACAACTAGCACAGTGCGCCGCCATCCCCAAGAACTGACGGGCTTGGACTTTCGCCGTTGACGTCCGCGATCAGGAGCCAGTTGCTGCTTTTCCTTCGATTGGTTTTCCATGTCGAGACGAGATCAGTGCGCGACACGCCCCTTTAAGAGCTCCCTATATAAACAGCGCAAAGCTTCCGTTAACATGATAATGGTAATAATCTGGTACAGTGGTAATGATCTGATGAAGTACTTGAGTCTTGAGTGGTGGGAGGGAGAAGATGGATACGAGTTTGATGGTGCCTTCACTGCACTGCTGCGGTAAATGTGATTAAGTCTCGATACGCTCTGGCTCGGGGTACAATTCGACCGACCGAAATCATATCAAAAAGCACATACAGCATATATTCCTCATGAATAAATTAAATTACATGCATCCTCAGCTCCCTGATCTGAGAAACGCAAATAATCTCCGTGTGATAAATATCTTGTTATTTCTCACAGCCTGTCGTACACAGAACTAATTGGCATAGAGAAGAACGCAGCTCAATTAAAGGCTGTAGGTGCTTGTTAGTGCAATATGATATATAGTCCAGGGACTCAATAGTCAGGGTATCGATATTCGATGGTCTCCCATCGTGTTCAGGCGCTTGATCTCACGTACACGACGACTCGGATTTTTTGGGGGCGGTTTTCTACCAGAAACGGCTAAATTTGATTCTTACACAGCGCTAAATGTTGCTGTAAACTGCGATGTTTTCGCGGTTCCATGCTGTTATGCTGGAAATGTATCGTTGCTGATTTCTCTGGTAGCTCGGGCTGGCCCTATCTCTCGGGATATGCATACAGAAGACGAGCATCCTTTTTTTTTCTGGTTCCGAATCATATTCAAAGAACTGTCAAAGCTTTAGCTGGAGAGGCGCCATTTTCGCCGAGTGGATATTACTATTTCCCCTCTCCTGTGGATCTCCAGATAAGTACAATGTCCACCGCAATTCCAATGCAATATTTCCGTCTTCTTATTTTACTGCCTGCGGCACTTGGCTATCGTACGAGCGAATTCACCTCTATCCGTGAACGCGACTGAGGCGCTTTCGTCCATCAAGCTCAGAAAATCTGCTTCACCTCGCACAGGTAGGTACTTCGTAGAATTTCAATTAAAATTTTAATCGGGGACTAACCATACTCTTGAAACTGAACATCATATTACTAGACCTTTAGCGAAGGCTACATCTCGTGTAGCGGAAATAGCTCGACTCAACATTGTGCGAATTCCTGAGCACTGAAATTGGAGTGTTCTTGAAGTAGTGGAGAACGATGTAGCGCCGGAACAGTAATACAATTTTTTTGGAGATTCTCTTCAAGGCTACAGCATTTATTTTGAAAGAAATGAGGTCAAATCCAAAGTTCATACAAAAATAATGTGGGGAGTAGGTTGGGTCGAGAATGTAGACAGAACTTTCAGCTTAGAGCTCGCCAAAAGTCGGGACAAAGTTTTAAATCGCGAAAAATCCGGATCTGGGGTGATCATCATTATGAGTAGGTCCTATCGCGCCCTAACAACGTGTACCGTACTGACATCGCAGTGCTCAAATTCATATGCCACTTTTTTTGGGCTGCATTAATTGAAGCTTACAGGATTTGAGGACATGTATTATTCTCAGAGTACATAAACTGAGGGCGAAAGCATTGAACGGAAGAAAATTATGTGCTTTGCCAGATTCCGGGGTTCGACTCCCCACCCATCCATCCCACCCCTTTATTCATGGCTTCTGTGTCCGTGCACGGTGTACTTTGAATATTTACTTATTATACAAGTTGATTTTCAGTGCTCATAATATCTAAAATGTCAAGGGGCGTACGGAACACGGCTCAAAGTGGGATGTAGCTCAGCATTGTGAAGCTGCTTCGGGGTTCGACTTTGGGCTCGGAGATTTAAACAGAGAAACAACCAAAGCGGAGTTTTTTGGTCGGCGGCACTATGTGGTGGCTGTAGAAAAAGAAGGAAATCCATTGCTTAATTTCCTTCCCCATTGTTGAAAAACCGCCAGAACTCCAGCATATATTCACGTGTTCGGTGAGGGAAGGTAACACTCAGCTCATTCAGGATCGCAGAACCACATTGACTACAAGCTGCGTCCGGGGTTCGACTCCCCATGCATGAACATCTGTCCCTCTGTGGGGTCTGTGCTCGTGCGTGTTTTACTTTTGAATATTTATTATACAAATTAATTTGCAGGCCTCATCATCTCTAGAGCTTCCGCACGCATTCCCGCTCTCGATAGGGGAGAAAAGCACGGGTAATGTATGGAACACACATAATCTAGCCTACGAAGCTGATTCTGGGGTTCGACTCCCAGCCCATGCATTACGAGTCCTAAATTTATTTAGGTAATCGTTCTTTATAAGCACTTCCAGGGCAGTTTTTTGTACATCGTTCAGACTCAAAACTTTGACTAGCCATGGGAATACCATTGCCCTGGTCTGATGGCGGCGGGTCGCTGCGCTCTATTATACTTCATGATGCCAAGTTTTTTTACGTGTGTTGGATGACATTCGAAAGTTCTTACAAATTTGTTTGACTCATTATTTTGCTTGGCTTAGCTTCCTTTTGGTCATATAGGTGGTGTGGATTTAGGTTCATTGGCCATGGCTTTAGTGCGACTTGATACAATTGCGAGGCGAGTGCACGGTGTCGCTGATGTCTAATTCTTGATATTCTTTTTTCGGCCTCGATATCGTCGGCTCCGCTTTCTGACGCATAGGTTTTGTATGACTCCTTGCGTCGATTTGCGATCCATTAATATCAGCAGAAGCGATGATGGCAGGTAGGTGTCTGCGTCGTTTTATTGATTGGTCTTTTACAATTTTACAGAGGGGTCACGATCCATTGTCTACATGATATCGTGCTTCTTATCGTTCATTTCATGTTGATGCAGAGCGGCGAAGTCGAGTGGACTTTTTTTTTGGATCGCCATCGGCTCAGCCAAGTGTGTTTTACAGGGAGGACCATTGAATTGAACAATGTCGACTTGGCAGCAATTTACAGGTCCATGCGGCTGTTCCTCTGGCCTTCTCTAAGACATGTTCTCCTCCTTCTGTACTGACTTCGGGGCGTTGGTCTTCTCCCAGTCAGGCTGTTTTTGACGCCGCAGATCAGCTTCAATCATCCTTCGAAGCCATTTGAGCTTTGAAGAGTCGCTCCGTAATACCTCTAGCTTCAATGATTCTTCCTCTGCCAGATTTTTTTCAACTGCAATAATCGCCCGCTGGTCGAATTTCTGAATAAGAAGCAGCTGTTACTCAAGGTATGCGGTTAATTTCATGGTCTACTAAAATTTAAATGGTCTTTAGATCCTTAGAATAGATTTCTATGCAGCTCACCTCAAGGAAAGACCGCGCGCAGTGTGTGGAAATTTCCTTTGAACGACTACTTCCTGCGCGTACTTTTCCTATTTAGCACGGGACATACATATATTCATCGATTAACGCGCCGTGAAAGTTCTGACTGTGAAAATGGGGTGTTAATGGGGTGTTAAAAAATCCCTGATTTAGTGGCACACCCCGCCCTCGTCCCAAAATTCTGCTCATACGCCGGCGTAGTCATCAAAATTCTCCTCAATGTTCTCGCCTCAATTTCATGGTATGCATCTTCCTACTACTTGTACAATCCTAAAGCCATTCTATTTCTCTAGCCTTTTCCGTTGACCCAAATTCAGTTGGAATCCTGATCCGTATAATCTCCATTGTATCCGCACACTGCAACATATCATCAGATAAAATGCACTGACAGTGCAGTTGCCTGTTCAAACAGGTGTATGTAAACCTACCCCATACACGCCATCCTGATCAAATCCTGATGGGAATTCATTTTCAGCTCACTTTGCCCCACAGCTGTGTTACACCGTGTGGATTGACTGGCCTCGAAACTAGGTAAGTATTAACCTTCCAGCTCTGAAAGTCGTCCTAATACAACTTCATTTCCAGCCGTGATGCAACTGAGTTCTAGCTCTCGTTTTAAACCAGGTAAGCATGAAGCCTTCGACCCTTGCCCGCCTTACTAATGTGATTTTTTGACCAACCTACCTGTTTCATCAACTGACTCATTCATTTTCAGCTCACTTTGCCCCACAACTGTGTTACACCGCGCGGATTGACTGGCTTTGAAACTAGGTAAGTATCAATCTTCCAGTTCTGAAAGCCGTCC
>JARJCX010000431.1:0-80090 GCA_029282285.1 Mycena rebaudengoi | reverse complement strand
CACCAACACTGTCTGTTCAGCCATACCACATGTTTTGCACGCCTGACCCTCCCTGGTTTGCCACAGAAAATGGACCTGGGCGCCTGTCCGAAATCACATAAACGGCTGAAGACCGAGTACAACGCCGCCAAGGAGGCGAATCCCAGCGACCCGACATTCAACCGCTTCCAGCTGGAATACGAATCAAACATTTTCTCGTTCGTGGACGAGTGTGACCGGCGAATCAGGGCAGCACACAGGCGGTTGGAGAAGACACCAGAGGAGAACGCAAAGACGACTAATTTGGCACGTCTTCATTCCACCATCGCGCTTCCATATATACTGATTGACATTCTGGACAGATGCGGGAAATTGGCGAAATTGAACTGGCTATTCAGGGTGGGACAGACAAGATCGAGACCCTTGGTGAGATGCATTTTTCCGCGCAAAGTCAAATGATTCTGACGTCAGACTTCTTATTCAGGTGAGCAAGGGAAGGTCGAAGAATCCATGAGAGAGATGGCCGCGATCGAGGCATTGAAAAATGAAAAGGCAGAAAAGGAGGTTCGTCGCGTGCTCCCTTGTGGATTAAGGATTAACAGCTTGACAGCGCGAACTGCAACAACTGACCGACACGTCGGGAGCGTCGGGCCACCAAAAGCTACGCGTCTGCGACGTGTGCGGCGCATACCTTTCCGTCTTGGACTCTGATCGACGATTGGCTGATCATTTCGGTGGAAAAGTACAACTTTGCTTGATATCTATATCCGTTTCGATCAGACTGACGTCGTGTCCAGATGCACTTGGGCTACCACGAGCTGCGGAACATGCTCTCCAAATTCAGGGAAGAGCGAGAAAAGGCAAAAACTGGCGCCAGCAAGCTCGACTACCGCCGCTTCTACTTCCACGCCGTCATCTGGCCCGTCTCGGGAGCGCACCAGCGACTACCGGCCCTCGCGGAACGGTGATGACCGGGATCGTGACCGCGATCGAGGATACGATCGACACTCGTCCTCGCGTTATGAGTTGGTTCCGCTTTTCCCCATCGATACACGACCTGACGTGCGTTATTTTCTTTTTTTCAGCGGCGAACGCCGAAGAGACAGGGAACGTTCGCGAAGCCCTGGGAGAAGCTCCCGGCGTTACTGATGCCTGCGCTCTTAATGTAATAATGCGGTTTTCGGTAATCTCTGTTCGGCTGAAACGTCATGACTCAAGATCGGTATGTACTTGGTAACGCATCAATTGAATTTGCGCGGGATTTTTGTGATGCGACCGAAGAGGCGAGGCAACTGTGTTGCCGCAACAACAACTTTGTGAAAATTAAAACGGAAAACCGGAGGAGATGGGCCCAAAGAAGGCCGTGCCGGACGAAAAAGGACAATAGGTTGACATGGTACAAATTGAGGATTAGCTCGAGTGGCGGTCGCCACGCCCAAGCTAGCTATGTAGACGCATGTGATCATTGCCAATGGGATCGTCCGACTGTTATCGACTCAATCGGCTACCGTCTCTTTCCTTCTGCCTTCTCCTTCGACGTGCCCTGCATTGGGCCCTGTCTGCACCCTCGCCTTCTCTTTCATTCTTCTCACCACCGCAATCCTCGCTCCTTCGACAACTTTCTGGTCAAAGTCGCCTCCCCGTCCCCGTCTCGCCCGTCTCGCAGTTTTCCGTGGTAGGCATCCCCCGCGGCGTGCCACTTCTGTGTGTTTTCCCAACGTAATTCCAGACACACGTGCAAGTCTGACGTTGATCTAAATTTGATCCATTTGCGGCTTGACGCCCTCAGAGCCAGAGCACACACCAGCCAGCCTCGGAGGGACCTGCGTAGAGCAGTATTTCGCGATGGAGGAGGCACTTTACGAACCAATAAATCCAATGGATATGAGCCCAGTGTCCTCAGACCCGGCCCAATTCCTCGCCACCACAATCCAGGGTCCGACTGCAATCCCTGTAATGCCCCCACTGGACGCTTTTGCGTTGCCAATTCTCTGAATCCGATGAACCCAATGAACCCGATGAAAGTCCCGATGCTGGCACCTGTGCCGTACATGCCCGCCGCTCTACCAGTCTTCAACGACTACCAGCCCCAGTACCCAATGATGGACCAGGCAGTGGACCTTGACGTCCCCCGCCCTCCACTCCAGATGCAACCACCCTCGGCCGCCATTCATGGGTTAGGAGCGTCCTACAACATCAACAACACATCCTCCCTGGCGTCCTGCACTAGATCCGGGAGCCGCTGTGCCTACAAGTCGAAGCCGCGCAAATACTCTGGGGTCACAAACTTTGCCGCAGACGTTGCCGCTGTTCTTGCCGACGGCTCCCGTCGTCTCGTTTGACGAACATGCCCAGGTAAAACAGAAGAGGTGCAGGAGCGCGTGGTGGGAAACATGCTCAAGAGGTCTGTCGTTATTTCCTCTTCTGTCCTGCTTTACATACCGTCCTGATGCTCCACAAAGTATTGCGCAAGTAATCAAATCCGCCGGGGATGCATGCCATCAACACCAGGCTACCCGCCCGATAACTCCGGGGGACGAACAGAGGACCCGGCAGGTAATTGCCCAAATTACCGACCTTATTCAAGGGATGGGGCTCCCTACAAATAGTTCCGTCGATGTTTCCCGCAAACGTCAAGCGGGAGATCTGAAGGATGTCGAGCAGCCGGTAAAGAAGGCGCTGAAACCTGAGCCTGAAGAGGTCAACCTTTCCACCTTGCCGCTTGCACCGGTTACTCCGCCGTTCATGCGAGCACACACCGTCTCCCGTTCCCAACCTTCTTCGAGACCACCCACTCCGCCGTTAACTGTCAAGCCTGTTCCTACGAGCTTCCGGCCGCCACCGTTTCCTACGTTTCCTGTCCCGAACCCTCAGTTGGAGAATTCTCATCGGTTCAGCCATTCCTATCGCCACCAGCACTCCCGCTCTATGGGATCTATTCCTCGCGACCCCCACGCTAACAGCCCTTGCGCTGCTCCTCCAGGGTCGTATGGAAGATCCGGATACTTTATCGCCGAACATGGTGGGTGGACGACAAAGGGTATTTCCCCCAAAGTCCGCCCCAACCTTGGCCACATTCACTTATCCTGGCTCCACGGCGGAGCCCATGCCCCCCGTTTGTGTTCCCTGCACCACCGATGCTGTCGAGGAGGAAGATGAAGATAACGACGTCGACGCCGACGATAATGACAACGCCAGCCCCTCCGGCTTGCAACACAATGTATATATATTCTGAAATGTTCCTCTACTACACGAAGCTCATATTGATCTCCCAGTATTCCGAAGGTCCTCCCTTAGGCTCCGAAATTCCACAGGAATGATCGAGCAGAGGTCTCGACCGCGTTTTCTTGGAGTTCCTAAGCCGAATCTGTTCCAATTGTACGTCATCTTTGATGGCATCGACTCGTTTTGCTCACTTTGTTCTCCAGTGGACGCCGCCGACAACAAAGGCGATCCTATCCATCAACAATTAATGCCCAAGAAGATGCAGAAACTCGATGAATCAACCGACTTCCGCCCTTTCAAGTTCCGGATACAAGCATTTACAGCGGCGGTTTCTCGAGGCGGTACGTGTATTGTCGCTTAATGGTTTCGGTTTCACTGACTGGCTTACAGCTCGCAGAGCAAGGCTACCCGGAGGAAAAGATCCCGATGAAAAAAGTACGCAATTGGCGCTCACTTTCTTCAGATTTGCTCATGCGTCACAGGTTCGAAATTTTCTTTGGCGCCAGCCATTAATTCTCCGGTTCAACGAGGATGGGAAAAAAGCCAAATCCAAAGGCAACCATATTTGGAACGTAGAGGCCAAAAAAACTGGGCGAAGGCTCATGGGAGTTCCGCCCGTTTCACCGAAAAATCGCAGGGAACCCGCCAGCAGTAGGTTATTGCGGCCTACTCTGGAAGTGGCAGCCGCGGATATGGGATCCGCAGGCCTGCTGGCAAAACGTCAACGTTCAGTACAGTTCTCCCTACCTTCCGTCTTGGCTACAGTGGAAGGACGCTGTGCTTTTCGGCACTCCGCCCCCCTCCGCCGAGAGCTGCGACATCACCACCATTGCGAAGGTAGCTGGCGTCGCTACTGCCTGATATCCGCGGTTGTGCTTATGATATGCTGTAGTTCAACCTTGATGGTCACGAGGGACAGCTCACTCACACGTTCTTCCTGACTATTGCACCACTTGCTTCCGCCGACAATCCCTTCGCGACCGCTTTTGCTCAACGGCCAAGCACGACCCCCCGACGAAGCGTCAGCGATTCGACAATACTATCGAGGTTTGTTGTCGGGTCTTCACCTGCTGCTTATGCTTATCATGCGTATCAGGTCAATCCCGCGCACTCCTGCCTCACTTATTACAGATGAAGAGGACGAAGCGCGTGTTAAGATGGTTCTTGAAGGTTGTTGCGAACAAACTGAAGCAACAGCCACAGTCATCCGGCTATTCTTCTGAGCTCAGTAGGCAGAAGCATGTCTTGGAGAAGACCGTCACGGCATGCGACTATGAGCATTCAGGTAATGCCCCTGAAGGAAGCCATGAGCTTGCAGTTGCAGGTCAAAACGTTGTTGCCGAGGCCGCGCAGTGCATCTTGCGAAGCGCGGCCCTTCCAGGCGGCACCCTGATACTGCCTAACAATGCCTCCGCCATGCAGAATGTCGCCACAGACTCTCTCATCAACACCACCAAAGACGCGATCGCAGAAGCGGTCAGCGAAAGCAGAGGCACTTCGGACATCGACGAGCTGTCCATCCTCTTGGTTGCTTGTCGTGTTCTGTCTCGCTGGCCCGAACACTCTCCCCCAACTGTCCACATGCAGCCACCGCCTGAATGGTATGTACCCACCTATGTGTAAATCTCTGTTTCCTTGGGACTGTCGAGCGATAGGACTTTTTTTTTTTGGGTCTTGGGTAGAGTGAACCAATGTATATGTATTGGATTGATGAAGATGTATTATACGATCTCACTTCAGATAACATGTAATTTTGTAGCGAGCCAAGTACAAATATTAGAGTGTATATATCAATTTTTTTCAGGAGCGTGACTTCGGAGTTTGCCGCTTGAAATTCAAAAGTTTGGCATTCCTTTGACAAAATCCGAAGGTGAACAACTATATGCATATTGGCGGCGTCACGACGATTCCAATGATTTTTGCGCGCGCAGTCCTCGGGATTCTCAGGGCTACGGCATCCATCTTGGTACAGCCACGCAAATAGGCTGATGATATCCAAAATTAAATGATATCAATTGGGTTACTGTAAATGGCCAAGTAAGGCTAGGACAGCAGGACATACGGGTGCGGTGGGTATTAGATTAAATGGTAGTAGCGAGTAACTAATAATAGGGTAAGCGGCCTAGTGGAAAATCTTGATGTACGTAGATATATTGGTATCGGGTTGTGCGGGGAGGCGGGGAAGGATCATTCGTGGTTGGAGTAGTAACTAGTAGAGGGCGACTGGGTAAATGTCTTGGTAATAGTTGGAGCGCTTTTGATGAAATTTTCAACGTGTTAAGGAGAAAGACTCGGCAACAGGAAAGTCTGTCTATTCAGTTGGCTGTTCACATACTCCACAAATAGTGATATTGACTGGATTGGAAAAGGTGCAGGTACCGCAAGCTCTCTCTGTTGGTGCAGGCACAGGTTTGGGTGGACTTGAGGACCTGGTTTCAGTGCGGCCAAGTAGTGTTCCGCCAAATCCTTCGTCTCTCCGCTTTCCTTTGCCGGCGTCCTCGGAATCCGAAGAGATCTCATGAACCTCAGTTTCCTCCTTCAGATCGATGGTGTCGTTGGCAAGGATTTCAAGTGATGCAACAGTGGCTGTATTGTCATCTAGTTCGCGGCGTCCATAGAACAACCGTTGACAGATTGTTGGAATATCCAGTTTTTTTTTGGACCTGCGTCCGCGTCAACGCTAGCCGTGTGCATTCAAGGAGACCTTACTTCGACTTTATTTCCTTGACCGTTGTGCTCTTGCTTACCGTAACTCTTGTTGTTACTGTGCTATCCTTGCCTTGCTGCAGTCGCTTTGAATGCCGGGACCCGTTACTCTTGTATGTTATTGGCTCCGATCGCTTGCGGCCCGCTGTGGATTCCGGTTTGCCCGATTTATCTTTTTTGCCTTTCCGAATCGTTATTTCCGTCTCGGTCCACTCAGTTTTTCTTCAACGATGATGGTTAGCAACACTTAAAAACCAAGCAGCGAGATCCGGAATCACCGCTTCTGACGACAGTCTGTGCAGACAGGAATGTCGTGCGTATATCGCGAGTCGTCAAGTTTCTCTAAGGCGATCAACGGACCACCGGAGTAGCTGGAAAACGAATACTTGAGAAATGTGAAATGAAACCAGGGATATTCTCACAGTTTTTCCAATGCATCCCAATCGGCCCGCTTGATTAGTACGTGAGTTCCTTCCCAATCAGAGGAACAGTTAGGATCAACTGCAAGCATCTGGTGCTCGCAGATGAAAGGGGTATTGTGGATGCTGTCCGGCCTCAGCATCTCGGTGGGCTGGCTCAGCCATTGCCGCCAAGCGCGGACAAAGACCACCGGAACAAGAGCCAAGGGAGTGTCGTCGCTGGGGAATTCGGAATTCGGATTCAGGGCGTTGTCATACATATGCTTTAGCCGTGCCTGCGTAGACAGTGAAGTCCTGGAAGTGTCCATGCTTTGTATAAGTGCATACCTTTTCCTCTTCTGCACGGCGACGGGCTTCAAGTTTGTCCTCTTTCCCCATATTGAGCAGGCCATCACAGACTATGCAGGGATCCATGTCACCCGGCATCGGTTCCCAGAACGGATAGAGGGAGCGTAGAATCGTATACGCCTATCCATCCACTTTAGAATTAATCCCGTGTGGGATGGTCAACTTACTTCTGTAGAAATGCGCGCGCGATTTGCGGAATTGAGGGACAACCCGCCATGTTCACAACGGACGTCGGTTTCAAATTCCGCGGAATCAGGTGCTGGGTCGTCTTGGGAGGCGACGTGCATCTTTGGTTTCGCAAGTCTCCAATCTGGTATATGTTGAATTTGAGGATGTTCCAGGTTGTACAACTCACCTCGCAGCCACCGTTTGGATATCCAGTGGGTCCCCTGCTCTGTTTCAACGTTGGCGGCATCGAATTGATTGACGAAAGAGGATGCTGCTTGTAGTATATTCGTTCTGTCTCCAAGTAAGTATAGGGCAGCCAAAATATCAAATACATGGGCAAATTACCTTGGAAGGATTGTTCCACGCAAACTCTACATATGTCGTTCGATGTTAGAGGAGGGTCGAACAGACAACAGGTATCCGAGTGAATCTTGTTGTAGGCGTCCTAAAGACAGTCTGTCAGTGGGAGTTTATAAGAGTAGTCGATAGCGGACCATTGTTATGCGCTTGATGTTTCCTGCCTTGCGGTGGTCGCAAAGGCCGTGGGGACACAGTATGTCCTTGATAGAGATGCTCTCCGGTTCACTCAAAGTGGCTGAAGTAGGATCCACATCCGCTAGAGCAGCCTTGATGGCGTGTTTTTCGATCCAACCTTCCAACGCCTGTTGACTTACGATGGCATAGTTCTAAAGGGCGAATCAGGGAAAGGAAGTTGGCTATTTCTTCCTACTTGCCTTATCGTTGGGACCAACGCTCCACGACCGATAAATATTTAGAACCTTTCGCCGCGTCTCCTCGAACTGGACATCGATCATCTTCTCTTTTTTGCCGAATGACTTGCAAGCATTGTCGTGAGCAGTGTTGAGAGAATTGACCACTTCCATTGCTCGGGAAGGAGGAATGGGGACATCTAATGTCAGATTATAGTTAATCCATGTCAAGCGGGCAACACGTGATGAAACCTTGAGAGGGCACGCAAGGGTCTTTTCGAGCATATATAAGCATGTACGCATCCTTAGAAGAGATCCGGCGGTCATCCCGAGGGACGACTGTGGAGACGGGACTAGCGCCGGATGAATAGCAAGCTCGATCTGAAGCAAAACTGGCATACCTGGATGAATGTGTAGAGGTAACACTACTCCTAGAAGGACCAGGAACACTATACAAATGTCAACGCATATCGAAGAGGCATCGGTGGAAACTAACGATGCAACCTCGTCATCACTGTCGTCGACCCTTTGACGCTTTCGTGCGCTTTCACGCTTGCGGCTAGCATAACGGGTCAAAATTACAAGGTTCACCAGCGCAGAAAGAAACACGTCTTACGCTCGGACCTTCTCATCCTCCGCTTCGATGTCAATAACTGTCTTCTTATCGCTGCTAGAGTCGCCCAGTTTCTTGATCTTCGTTACGGTTTCGTCATTGAATTGAAACCATGAGTGTTGGCTGGAGGGCTGTGAGTACTCAGCAGAACAGCTAGGAAAATAAAGACGTACGTAGCATCAAAGACCTGAGCTTCGTAGTGACCATGATACGCGGACTTTCCCTTGTGCAACAACACACCCCTGAGTTCGTAGATGTTCTCGTCGGATTGCTTCGTAGAGGCGGATTTTCTATCCGCAGCGCTGCCTAGAAAACGTGTCATGTCGAGTGTGGTTGGAAAGCTGATGGAATGTTTGGATTTCTTCCGTTGCATGGAGGTAAAGTCGTAAACGAAGCGAAGTAGTGAGAAGTGCAGGACCGGTGGGAAGGAGGCTAGGTCCGTGTACCGAACGGCGTCCTGGAGAGTCTCGCAAGTAGAACAGAGATATCTGAGTTGATCAGAATGGGAATATAGTAGTAAGAGAGTAAACTCACTGGTTATCTCCGGACAGGTTTTCTTTCTGGAGAAGCCCAGCGATACTGTCCTCCAGCTTTGCATTATTCTGGAAGTTGATTTCAATCTCTAAAAAGTCAGTCTCGCGGGCAGAGTTGGTGCCGCAGTTCTGACATATAGTTCCGTAGATTTGTTTCCCCTGAAACTAGGACTCGTCAGCAAAGCAATGGAAAGGTTTTGCCAAGTCGACTGACTTGATCTGTGATTAAAGACTTCAGCGAAGGATTCGATTGCTTCTTGAACTCAGCATCAAGGTGTGACATGAAGAGTTTAGAGAATCTGCGCAAGCCTTATCAGATTAACTCTCAGACCGGCGGAAAGTCTGCCGACTCTTGGGCATCCTGCTGTTCAGTTGTGCGCAGTTCTAGGCTTTCAACAAGCTTCGTTGGGTTAAACACGCTTTGCGTGCTTTCTTGCAATGCAGCGAATGTTACTTGGAGTTGAAAGATAGGCGAATCCTGTTTATAAAATTAAGAAATGGTCGCAGTAGGTGAACGAGAGCCGGAACCTTGAACTTATCAGACGACTCCTCCGTCGGCTGGCAGTTATAGACGCCACTCCTGAAGGCCATATCACGGAACCAAACCTATGCCAGCAATGTCACGATCAAGAAAAAAAGATCTGAGGGTGTTACAGACTTGAAGGGAAGCATTTGCGTAACACGTGGCACCGAGATTCTAGAATAAAGAAAGGTGTCAGGCGCTAAGGTTTGGGCCAACGAGCGCTCACTTACCTTCAATCCCACAGGCAGGTTTTCGTCTCGTGCGTCTTGTGCTGGATTGCTGCCAAGATTTGCTATTTTCACGAACAGTTCTCGAGCGTCCTCTGAAGAACTGTGAGATTGTCGTAGAAGTTACGATGAGGGTGAAGTTGACTGACCTTCATCTTCCCACTTCTTTTGGCCCAAGTGGTTGAGACAGTTCGGGTTGTTTTTGCAGAGTCGTTTCATGCATTTGAGCTCCTCTTCTTCTTCGTCCGAGGATATAACAATAATATCCTCATCGATTTGCCCGTTAACAGGGAGAGACTGTTTCTTCCGTGCCGGTGGTAGGGGCGCAAATTTATTTCGGCAGAATGGGTGGGTGTTGTGTTTGGAAGAAAGACCACAAGCTCTGGTCAAGTGTTCTTCCGTGATAGCGGAAGTCTCTGTGGCTTCAGAGCCAACCCAGCCCCACGAGGAGGCTTCGATTGCCACAGCGGTGCGTTTGAGGGGTTCACCAGCAGCAAGACCTTTTGACGACGGAGACGCGTCCCTTTTGCGCTTGAGAGGCATAGACAAGAGATGAATATGGGTGGCGATGGCTGGTACGCGTCAAAGAGCGCGTAGGTACATGAATGTTAGCAAGATGCAGTTGTTGATTCTTAATTACACGATCACTTGATTTGAGCCTTCATGGACCGCATACGGGCACGCCTCAGGGCCATCCTCAGGCCAGAGGGTGACCCGAATCTTCATAGAATAAGGAGGAAAGAGCGCGTCGTGGGCGCCTTGACAAGTCGCCTCTATACCATCATGTTGGTCCTACTCTTGTCTTCCCAAATATTGTCTCATCCTCAGATCTACCCTCTTCATCGTCGGCTACCTATGGATGGCTGCTATTCCCTCGCCTCGCCTCGGCAGACGCATATATATGGATGAGAACGCTCTCCAGCCAGGCCAGGTGCCACGACACCACATATCACAGTATTGCGACCGACCATTGACTCCTTCTTCAGGTCAACACCCATTGGAACTGGGGCGACGTTGCCATTGCCGATCGCTATCTTGAGCAGCTTGAAGGTTTACGGGATGCAAATTCGACCAGCGAACAGTAAGGTTTCGAAGCCGTGCCTCTGCAACCGAAAGTTAATGGTACCCTTAGGCGTGCTGACTTCCTCATGAGGGAGTTCCTAAAGCTTGGAATATCCGCTTCGACGCAAAATTATGTGTTCTCTTCCAACACGGGTGTGCGTACCACACCTATTTGCTACAGCATATGAAGTAACCAGTCCCCCAGAATGTGAAGGGAACAAATGCTTACGCCGTTCTGGCCTCCCCTCGAACGTCCGGCACTGAAGCTATGGTTATCAGCGCCTCGTGGATCAGTCGGGTGGGAGAAGGAGACGGGACCCTCAATCTGCGAGGCGTGGCAACTGTCCTGGCTCTCGCAGCATTCCTCAAACGTGCGTCTTTGAAGGACCAGTTTTAAAGTTGCAATAACCTTCTCGCAGGGTATTCTCTTTGGGCAAAAGACCTAGTCTTCGTCATAAGTGATGGGTATATGGACGGCATGCAGGCCTGGCTCAATGCGTACCATGGGTCAACTCAGACGAGTAGGCTAGCTGATCAGTTTTCTTGTCACCAGAACTTATATTCGTCCCTTAAGACTTACAGGCTGGTTACCTCGAACTGAACTCGGGTGTAATCTGGACTGCGCTCAATATCGACTATCCGGGACATTCCTTCTCCCACCTAGGAATATTCCACGGTCAGTTTTCCCCTCTCACCACGCACATCGCTAATCTTCCAAACAGAGGGGATCAATGGGCGCTTACCCAATCAAGATCTCCTGAATTCCTTTTACCATATTTCCAAGTGGACGGGTGGCGTCCCCGTCGTCGTTCATGACCACCAAGATCCTGAAGTGAACATCCCCTCCTGGATACCGAGTAGTTTCCATGAAGAAATTCGTACATATGTCTATCGGTCCAAGACTGTACTGAGACACTTTGACTACCAGGCTCGAGGTGGCGGAAGTGGGGTTCATGGACTGTTTCATCAGTAGGCCATCTTCAACCAGCTAACCCTATCAATCCTAATCTACCACAGATTCCGCATAGATGCATTCACCCTTTTTGCCTTACCGGCAACAGGACCGCACGGGTTTCACGCTATCGGCCGGTCAGTCTTGTGTTCTATCAGCCCTCCGGTACCTGACATTGGTTTAGGATCATGGAGTCGACGCTACGAACCACTAATAACCTTTTAGAGCGGCTGCACGCGTCGTTCTTCTTTTATATCCTTACCGCTCCGGATAGGTTCCTCAAAATTGGTAGTTTTCTGCCTAGTGCAGTGTTGATTAGCGTCGCGATGATGTTTGTGGGCTTGAGAGTGTGGTCAGACGCTGCATGGATCTCGAATGATTTCGCGGAGACTGCTGAAAAGAGGGAGGCCAGTAATCAACAATATGGAGGCAGGAGATGGATCGAGCGTAACAGACCTGTGATTCCAGTCTTGGGGATCATGCTCGCGACTCATATCCTAGGGGCGGTTCTCTTTTCTACTTTGACAAATACATGGATCACAGAGACGGTGATGCTTTCTCCATTTTTTTCTCCAATTAAGGCGACTAATATGTTACTGCTCACAGATTGGGCTACCTTCGATAGCGCTTGTCGTTGTGGCTCTTCCGTTATCGGCTCTGTTCGTCCCTTCCAGCGAAAAGAGGACCACAGCACCTCTTTCCCAACTGCTCAAGGCCCTGAATCTATGTTTCGCATCTACAGTCATATCCATAACAACGGTTGTGAATTTCTCGCTTGCAATGTCCCTCGCCATCCTCCTAGGGATCCCTCTCTCGGTGTCTTCACCTTCAAGGAGTCTACCTGTCCGCCTAGCGAAATATGCACTGTATTGTTGCCTCAGTGTTGGGTGGATGTTGGCTCGCAAAGAGCTACAAAAAGCCATTTGGAATTGGGAAATATTGGGAGTGTGGTTTGCCCCCTTCGTCTGCGTCATGTACATACCGTTGGTCCTCCAGGCAGGACTAGTATGTCTTTTGCCTGTGTGAAATATATTCGTCGAACGCCATCTTGAGCCTCCATGTGAAGTACTGATTGCGCGCAGTTCAAGAGAGGGCCATTGGCATTTCCGTATCCGACCCAAACAAGTCGCCGTCATCTCCCTCGACTTCAGCCTCTTCTCCTTCGTTCGGATTGGTTTCCTCGTTGTCATCCGTAATTCCCTCCTTTTTCAAGCGCTGCCTCTCTTTCAGCTCTTCTCGTTGCGCCAGCTTCATCTCCAAATCGGCTGTAAGTTTCTTCAGTGCATCTTCAAATCGTTTCTATTTGAAAATGGCGTTAGTCTATGCAAAACAAACAGTAAGAGGAAAGGCACCTTGATGAGAAGGTTAGCAGAGTTCGCAATCTCGTTGCCCTTCTTGGCCACCGCGGCCTCCAGATCGCGAATCTCTTCGTTCAACAATTTCCTTGACTGCACGGCTTCGTCATCGTCCTCGTCCTCGTCCTCCTCTTCACTTTCGTCATCCTCGTCATCCTCGTCATCTCCATCACCTTCCTCGTCCCCGAGAGCCAGGTCAAGCTCCGCAGCTAGCTCCTCGTCGATGTCGCCATCGGGCTCGGAGTCATCATCGCCTTCGTCTTCTTCAGGCGCATCACCGGCAGCATGGTCGCCAGAGTCAGATATTGCTGGTGTTGGTGCGTCCATAGGCTCGTCGCGCTCGATGAATTCTGAATCCGACAAGTCTGGATTAACGTTTTCAAGTATATCTAGAGGCGTGAATTAGAAGAATGCAATGAGGAAAGGCTAGAAACCGTGCCGTATTTGACCTCTGTTGCCATAGAGTCTTCGTCCAACAGCCGCTCAACTGCTTGTTCGACGCTTTCAATGGTCTTCACGATGGTGTAAATGCGCGCGCATATGCTCAAGTTGGTTCAACGCACCCTTCTGTTGACTCGTTTCCTAAAGCGCCTCTTGCGAACATGATGTAGTGGAGGTGTTATACCATGAGGCCATATAAATTCTTCGATGTTGAAGTTTTTGTGACCCAATGGCTCATCGTGGTCAATTCGATTCTCGACGACGAGCATCTTGAACAAATGTCAGCTCGACCGCAGAAACCTTTTTGTGAAAATGAGCGACCTGACATATATCTGCTACTTTGAACATTTGTTTATTGTCTAGCGTCTTCTGAGACTCGATGATACACGGTAGATCGACAAGTTTTGAAGAATATGTATTGTTTCCGACATGAAAGATGGCTCGACGCGAGTCTGAAGCGTGTGTTCATTGCAGCAACGCTGAGATACACAGCTGTCTCACCTTTAAATTTAAGCCATACATCGTTCGAGACCTCCCGAGCGGCAGCCATCTTGCGGATTCTCTCACAATCTTCACCTGGAGGCATCCTAAGAATGAATTGTTCTTCAAACGCCAGGTCTTCGTCGTCCGAGTCCAGTTCTCGGTCGTATTGGCCCAAGAATGACATTCCTGGAGCCTGAGCAGCTGCCTTGTCGCTGAGCTTGAGCTTCAACTTGGGCTGAGGCTTGAACTTTGCTGTGGCAGATCGCGTCGTGCGATCTGAGGACTCGTGGGCAGGGGTTCTGCTGGAACTCCGAAGGCGCGACGACGATGCCATGGAATGGTCCGCCATTGACGGTGGACGTTGGTTGTAGACATTTTCCGTGTCGGAAGTATCAGTTAGAACGCTCGCGGACGGCGCGGCTTGGGATGGTTCGACCTCATCGTCGACCACAATCAAGTCCTCATCTGTGTCCATGGTTTGTGGTAAGATGTCACAAGTGTCACATTATCTAATCAAAGAGTAACAGACCCCTATTCAATTTTCTACAACTTCGCTCTTTATGCCTTCTCCGCCGCGTCTTGGAGTGGGTTCCTCATGGTTGCCAAGCACAAGCCTACGCCACTGACGGCAATCACACCCCATCCCAAACTTGCTAGCTCAAAGCGAGCATCTTCTTCACCGTTCGTTCGGATCTGACAGCATTGGGAAGAGAGACCACAGGGAGTAATCTCGGACAGAGCTGAATTCTGGAACCGGAGCCTCCAATGATCGCGCCAGTACACGTTCAGCATGCAAAACCAAACTGGGGTACTCGGTGAAGAGGTCAGATATCAGTTTATCTGGGAATGGCGGTCTGAGAATAAGAATGATGTGAGCAGCCAGGAGAATGTCCAGCATAGTCAACCTGAGAAACAGGTCAGTGGGTCACTGGTATCCTGGGGTACAAAAAATTACCGTCCATGGTAAACGAATTGCTTCTCTCCGAGCAACCGCGTATATGCATCCAAAGAGGCCCGAGCCGTTTGCACGACCTGCAGGGAAATGGCATACGCGACGATAGCCAATGAATACACCATGAATCCACACACCTTCTCTCTTGCAAATGTTTGAGCAATTGTATCTTTGTGGTCGGGCGAGCTCTTGGAGGGCTGCTCGGATTCTAATGGATGTTGATTCCACAAACCAGCTACTTCTAAACGAGGTTTGTGAATGTTTCGGATGCGACCTGACGTATAGCACTTGTGAACGACTGTCTTCCAAGTGCGTGGACCGCTAGAGAGCCTACCTGGGACGTAGTATCGCTGAGGAATATTAAGGGCCAACGCCAAGGTTGGGTGCGTAATTTTGGTCCAATTGGCGTGCACGGAATACATCGTGTAGGACTTGAAGAAAAAGAAATCTCGTCAATGAATCAAACGAGCAACTGCAGAAACGGCAAACTGACGCATAGGTTTCCGAGATTTGCCTCGACATGTGAACACCATGCAATTTTTTGTGATTTTTCCAGCGAGCTTAGTCCAGAATCCATGTCGAAATCTTCGGAAACCAAGCCCACGGTGTACTTGATGATTGACGACAGCGGCGACAGCGGCGACAGGATGTGGTGTTCGTGGGTAAGGAATGGCAAACTGCCTGGAATCGATGAGGGCTGGTCCGAGCACACGGATGCGCACGCACCGGTTGGCGACAAGTCAGGATTGGTGCAGTTGGCAATTTTGAAGGCCACGCCAGACAGCTGCAAATATAAAGCAGCCGCAAGACACTGCGGGTCAAAAGACAGCAACCCCCATTTGCCTGGCCATATATGTAGGACGGGGAGAGACATGCTGTAATGGTCGCGTTGTTGGTGTATGTATGTCTGCCTTCGGCTTTCACCGACTCCATTGTTCTGCAGTCATTTACCGCCGAATTCAAACCTCGTCCTGCCCACTATGTTCAACGGACAG
Source organism: Mycena rebaudengoi (assembly GCA_029282285.1). Classification (NCBI taxonomy): domain Eukaryota; kingdom Fungi; phylum Basidiomycota; class Agaricomycetes; order Agaricales; family Mycenaceae; genus Mycena; species Mycena rebaudengoi. The sequence continues at coordinate 64,399 of JARJCX010000431.1, read as the reverse complement.
ATGATAAATCTCAAGGAGCTCCCGTCCTTATACCTCTCTTACCGCCCTCTACTATTTCGCCATCATGAAATCTTGCGCGGCCCGCCAGAGTAGATCAGCTTTTGAGATCACCCAGCCGGAATAATTTCGATGGATCCTAGAATCCGACAACTGTATACAGACGTGTCACGAGTGCTGTACGCTCATGCTATTCTATGCCCCGTGGACCTCCCGTCTCGGTCCTCCCAAGCTCACACTGGAGACATCAAACATTCCGTTGACCGAAAATTAGGTACGAATTTAGTAGCTTTCAGGGCCGGGTCACGTATATTTCCTTATATGGGATTTTCGGGCCCTGAAACTACTAAATTCGTAGCTAATTTTGGTCCGGCCCGGCTCCTGAATCTTGGTGTGGCTTGTACCAAGCCATACGAAGCTCTTAAGTAGTGGGGGCAGCAGGATTTTCAACCCACCACGCCAGTATGAGACTTACAGGATATCTCGCGATTTTTGCTGCTTTTGTCTCCTCTTGTTCTGCTCTGCTCGCCTTTCCCGGAGCTGAAGGCGAGTATTCAATTCCACGCCAAGGCGTTGGAGTTTTCACGCTGCTGGGACAGGGTTCGGCGCTCAAAGCACCGGAGGACGGGGAGGTGCTGTATATATAGTCACTAACCTTGTAAGTCTGCTTTAAATCAAGCCGGATTTCTTTTACCATTTCTTAAAATATTCAGAATGACTCTGGCACGGGCAGTTTCCGGGATGCGGTCTCCCAGCCACATCGAGTGGGCTCTTTTTCTTCTTCTCTTTCGCATTTTTTTCCGAATCCGTAGATCGTCGTTTTTTCTGTTGGTGGTCTCATCACTATCACTAGCCGCATTGTTGTCAGTCACGACATATATATCGCCGGACAGACCGCCCCAGGACAGGGTATAACCGTCTATGGGAATGGCCTGAGCTACTCGAACGCCAACAATACTATCACCCGTTACATCAGATATAGGATGGGGACCACCGGTAGCCGAGAATTTTTTTCGTCCTGCGTTCCAACTTACGAATCACAAAGGGGACTCCGGCAAGGATACTATCACCATTGCGGACGGTGCAAACATGATATTCGACCACGTCAGGTATGTAGCCGCTTACTCTCGTATATCGTGCGCGTCATATAACAGCCATCAGTGTTTCCTGGGGCCGCGACGAAACATTCAGCATCAACGGCGCCGTTTCTAACATCACAATTTCGGACTCTATTATTGCTCAAGGTCTTCAGACGCATTCATGTGGAGGCCTCATTCAGACAGATGGTGGCGTAAGCATTTTGCGAACGCTATACATCGACAATCAGACGAGGTAAAGCTATTTTATTTTTCCTGGCGTGAACCTGAGCCCCTGTTCAAGAAACCCGAAAGTAAAGGGCGTGAATGATTTTGTCAACAATGTGGTAAATAGCCTGCGGCTTGCCGTGTCCACCTTTATACTAATATCGAAAGGTATACAACTGGGGCGGTGGCGGAGGCGAGTCTTGATCTTTCTTTCCAATTTTTTTTTTCGCCGCTCATATTGTTTGTTTAGGCTACATTGCTGGAGATTCCGCTGGCCCCAGCGAGGCAAACATTATAAACAATGTTTTCCTGAGGTTTGTTTTCAGGCAGATGAATCCTGCTCGTTTTATTGATACCTACTCCACGTTCATAGCGGACCTTCTACAACACAAGTAGGTTTTGTGCCGTTAATTCCAAAACCATCATCATCTGGTCATCTCTTTAGCATCCTTGTACGTTCGTTCACCCATCCGCCTTGATAAATAATGACTTGGGCGGGTAACCAGTCACTCGTGGAAATGCCAACTTTCATGTACGTCTCTGTGAGGACACTTGAGACTTGTAATGTGGTCTGATTCTCCGAAGACCTTTGTTTCAAACAACCTATACGACCCGGACCAAGTGTGTATCCATCCATCCTTCCTCATCCGGATTTCAGACTGCTCAAAAATCAAACAGGATGGGACGTTTAACGGTTTTATACTCAGCCCAACCACCGGTGTGTCCCTTTTTCCACCGCACACATGATTTTGCTCAAGGCATCAAGACAACTACTCCGACGTTGACTTTCAGAGCGCAAGATACCCGTACCCGACTGTGGGCACCCTGCTCAGCCCCGCGGATGCATTCGCCAAAGTCAGGGCCTCTGCGGGTGCCAGCAAGTCCCGCGATCATGTAGATACATATCTGATCAACACTGAGCTTGGGTCGCTGGGCAAAGTCGGCGCAATCATTACAAACCCACTTTTGGCCCCCATAAACGGACCTGGCCCAATTACCGGTGGAACTGTGCGTTTTTGGCGTTTGTCACTCAAAAAAGCCTTTCTGACGTGGGATGAAGGCTCCGGTGGACACCGACAAGGATGGGATCCCGGACGCCTACGAGCTTCAACACGGTCTCAACCCCAATGTCAACGATTCCGCCAATATCGCGTCGAACGGATATTCTAACATCGAGAACTACGTCAACTCTTTGGTGTAGCTGGTTCGAACAACGTTGGCTCCAGCTCGATTGTATAACCGAATCCATATAATGTTACAAACAAAACCCATGATACAGCATTGTGTGACTAAACTAAATATCCCCTCTCAAGACACTCCCAACCCTAATCCTCCGTGCAATCCTCCTCTTCCTTCAAGCTGCCAAACGATTCAAATCTCGGCAGTTGTTCCCCGGAAAAACCACGGCTTGGGCTTTGATGGCTCACTGTTCTGCGCAAGTCTGCGGAGGGACGTCGTGGTCGTCGTGGTCCCTAAACAGGTATGAGCTTGCAATAAACTGTGAAACAGCATCATCTCTACCATGGGTAAATATGGCTTTTCTGGCACATTCGGCTTTTGCTTCTTCATGGGTGGAGTGGGACTTGCTCGTGGTGTTATTAATGCAGCATGCGATGCCGGAGTCGGCGTTGTGGCGGGAGCGCTGGAGACACGTCGCATCGATGCTCTCGTTATTCGTGGAGACGCTGGCACGTCCTCTGATTCCTCCGGCATGATACCCTGCATTTGCAGGAATTCTGCGACACGCGTCAACGCAAGTCATCAACAACGGTATTCCAACGCACCCCGAGTCCTATAACGGAACACAAAGGAAACATAGGTGCTGGGAGTTTTTGCACCGGCCGGCGCATCCTTCTCGTATGGTTTGACGGACCACGTATACGCAAATTGTTCGAAGGCTTGGCTGTCGTCACCAAAACTGCAGGGGATCAGAACCCCTTACCAGAGAGAGCATGTTTGAAACGAACCCAACACGAAGTTCCCCGGCCTTCCGCTTCCCCAAAGCGGTGCTGGGGAGTTGTTGAACGGTATTGGCAGGTCTGCTTGCGACTCGGCGGATGCGTTTGATTCGGAGCGTTATCATGCCAATGTCTTTGCTTGCGACCTTATTTGAAGATTCGTCTTTGCGTGGACGTCAGCGAAATCAACGTTCGAAAGTATTAGGCACTCGCCTGCCTCAACCCTTTGAAACATGAACGGACGCTCGGTGTTCATCGAAGACCTTACGCCCTGCCTCCAAGTCTCGCCCTCCCCGAACAAAAACCGTCCCGGCACCACAAAGCCGTCCAACGTTATAAACGAGCATGTATCAACCTTCCCGCCATGATCCTTCCAGTGAACCGTGAATTTCTAGGGAGTCGCATTAGTTAGCCAGCAGATGGGCACATAGATCTTACCTGTCCCTCAGAGCTCGGAATCCAACACGAAATTTTCGAGGCTTTGGTGTCTTCGGCAACAAGATATTCTGGCAGGGGTTTTCCGTCTGCCACTATCCAGGCGGAGAAACCGCGGTAGGTGAGCATTCAAGAGCAGATTTTCCAGACGTCCTGTTTGTGTATGAGGGCAATACTCCTTTATTCGTCTTGCGCTGCAGCTGTGGGCCAGCGCCCAGTTCGCGAACCGATCGTTGGAGCCAAATTCGAACCTTGACGGTCACATGTCAATGAGTCATCTCTTTCACGCAACCAATTTGTCGCGTCTGCGTCTGTTGAGACTCACTTCCTCGAAGCAGTGGATATCGATGTCGAATCGCGCCAGCTCCAGTAAACGGAAGGCCTCGGACTCGGTTGAGGAGAAGGTAGCAACAAAGAAAGCAAAGGTCGCGGAGCCACTGCCCAACGCGCAGCCGACAAACAAAGTGCTGCCTGTGAACATCGCCTTTCCTCGTGAGTGGGCTTGCCCTCAAACGGGCACAACGCCAACGAATATTATTCCAGAACGCATACCAGGGACAATACGGCTCGCTACGTGGAATGTGTGTGGCTTGGCAGCGAGCCAGAAAAAGGTCAGAATGCCCTCAGGGCTTCCAACTCGGAGAGCTTAATTTCAGCCCAGGGATTCAAATACTACATTGAGGCTGAGGACCCTGACGTGATTGTATTGACTGAGACAAAGGTCGTTTATACGTTTTGTGTCTTGGACGCGTCACTTAACGCGTGAGAATACCAGGTCAACAACGAGCCAATTGACCTAGCATTAAAGGCACGATTTCCCTACTCGTATTGGTCCATCTCAGACAAAAAGACCTATTGTGAGCCCGTTGTGGACCATGCTCACGCGCCGTCATTTTACCTTTCTCCAAGCCGGGACCGCCATTTTGTCAAAGCACAAGCCGCTCTCTGTGAACATGACCCTTCCCGGCCATCCGGACCCCACCCATGTCAAAGGCCGGATAGTAACCCTCGAATTTGAGAATTCTTACGTCGTTGGGACGTATGTTGTGAATGCCGGTACAGATCTAAAGGTGCGGCCGATGTTTATGTGCTTCTTTCCTTCACCCTAAGTAAGCGTCTGTAGACCTTAGACGCCAAGAAGGAATGGCAGACCCATTTCGAGGCCTACATTCGGGACCTAGACAAGAAAAAGCCAGTTATTTGGACGGGCGACTTGAATGTCGCACCGACTGAATTAGACCTCGCGAACCCCAAAACTAACTGGAACAAAACCCCGGGATACACCGAAGTAGAGACGACGGCCTTCAAGAATATTCTGGATCCCCCATCTTCCGCGACAAACACCAACAAATTCGTGGACGTCTGGCGTAATCTCCACCCAACGGACAAACACTACACATACTTCTCTTATCGCTTCAACTGCCGCATGAAAGGCATCGGATGGCGGCTCGATATGTGTGAGTCCAGCGAATACCGAGTGATACTCTGAGTAACCCCGCTCTAGTTGTGCTCAGTGAACGTATAGTTGATCGCGTCAAAATGGTGAGTCCCTCTTATGGTCCCTTTCCTCTCCTCATCCTCGTCAGTGTGAGATTCGGAGCGATATTTATGGGGCATCGGATCATTGTCCACTCGTCCTGGAGTTGGATGGGCTGTTGTAGCGATCCCATCCTCAAAATATCAGAGTCTCTCTGCTTCGCCATGATAGGAGGATCAATAAAAGTTTTACAATTTAACGTATGCAATGCAGAATACAGATATTGGGTTGACTGTCGTGTGATGCTCTACTTCTGCCCCAGGCCGACGGCGTTCTTCGCCTTTGCCAACATCGACTCGTCGTTCTCGTTGGAGTTGGATGAGACGTTGTCGCCCACGCGCTGGCTGGCGCTCTTGTGGGAATTGGGTTCAAAGGTGGACGCGACAGAGTCGGCAGTGCCTTTCAGCGAATCGCCCATCTTCTCGGTGCCGGTTTTCTGGGAATCGGGCTTATCGAACAACAACGCATGAGACAAATGTAAGGCAAAGAGTGATTGGTGAACAAACCTTCAGGGCAGCGGCAGCCTTGTCGGTGAAATCTTGACGGCCGGTCTCAGACATTATGTGATAAAGTGGGTTCTGCTGGGAGGATCAGTGGATGAAGGGAAGGCGAGGGAGTGTGCGTACGGTTGGGTGGGTTGAGTGGTAGTAGTGGTAGGAGGGAGAATGTTGTTAATTGAGTCGGCGACGAGCCCTTTTATACAGAATCTGAGGATTATGGATGCGCTAATCAAGGCGTCATTTGGAGTTCAATCGGGCGACAATGAAGTAGTGCCCCGGCGCGGATCAAGTGTATGACCCCGCAACGACGTCATTGGGGGAGGGGAGGTAGAGTAAGGTTGCCTGCACTGTGCTACCTAGGGAGAGTCGTAGATACGTCAATCCATCACGCTGTGGCCTTTCAGCCAAGGAAATCGGAGGAGCAGCCAAAATATTTATTTCCTAATCGCGGTGATGGAGGAGTGGTTCCAAAAAAGAAGTGAAGTGATTTTCACACGGTGTCCGGGCCGGAGCTACTGCTGACAATTGAACCCGCATTGTCCTCCACGCACACGTACTTCATGGCGCCAGTCAGACTCCGCCATCCGAAGGGTGTCTCCACCATCCAAGTCGCCCTGGATCGCGATGATTTCACTGTTCAAGGCGCGTATCACGGTTTTGGAATGACGTGTTTCAATTTTCAGCTCATACCGTTCCCAATCAGATCTGCAACAGGAAATTTTCGCAGCATGCGAAATTCTGCCATCCCGTCAGAATCGTACGGCTTGCCCTGTTCCGCCATTCTTATCTTCATGCGATCGCTACAGTGAAATCTGGTTACCCCCCTCGCACCCTTACAATCGTCCCTGAGCTGCCATTATCCAGCCTGGGTCTGAAAGCTGGAGAGCAGATTATTGTCAGTGAGGTGGCGGAGTCTTCTGGTGTAGCCAGATCGACAAACAACAAACCGCCTTCCTCATCGTCATCATCCTCGTCGCCCTTCCTGAGTCCCACTGCCGCGGCACCTACTTCAGGTTCACGTGCGGCCCCTGCTGCAGCCTCTGCTCGGGAACCGGCTGCGCCATCTCGCGCAGTCGTTACCCCTCCCGCTCGCGCTTCGGGCCCGACTGCCGTAGAGACCGATGGCTCGTTCCTCGTCCACCGAGTGAGTATAGCTCTTTAATACTGGCGTGGCCTAACTTCGGAAGGTCGTTCCCGATGACAATTCGTGCCTCTTTTCAAGTGTGGCCCTAGTTTTCGAACAAGATATTAAAAAGGCCCAGAAAATGCGAGAAAGTGTGTTGTTCCCGCCTCTTTTTCGCACAGGGCAGTAATCTTGCATCCCAGTTGTCGCGGATGGCATAAGAAAAGACGCAGAGACGTACAACGAAGCAATATTAGGGTCAGTTTCTCTTACATACACACACTTAACATACTCATCGTGAGATTGATTTCGGGTAGCATGCCTCCAGCTACGTACATCTCGAAAATTCTGACGCCGTCCACTTGGGGCGGCGCCATCGAGCTCGGTATCCTCGCATCCCATTATCGGACCGAAATCGCCAGTATCGATGTGGAGACCGGTCGAATAGACCAATTTGAGCCCAGCGGTGGCGAGGTCGCCGACAACCGGTGTTTACTGATATACTCAGGAATACACTACGATGCGGCCACCCTCGCCCCGATGGCTGATGCACCTAGCGACTGGCACCAGACGGTTTTCCCTACGGTACGTCTGTTGAAACATGATGAATTGAGCTAATTGTTCGCTAGAGCTCCCCAGACGTCTTAAATGCGGCTAAACGGCTGGCGGATATTTTGCGTGCTCAGCGGGCATATACCAACACAGCGACATTTGACCTCAAGTGTCAGGTAGTCTCATACTTCTGTCGAACTGTCGTGTACTTACTAATCGATCGTGGTTTAATCAGGATTGTGGCAAAGGGCTCAAAGGTGAGAAGGGAGCTCAAGCGCATGCGGCTGAGACGGGCCATACCCACTTTGGAGAATTTTAATTTGGAGAATTTTTAAATCTTCCCTGTACCACACTTGGGCTACATAATACCTGATTCTGACAGTCCGTCCAGTTAACTGATGAATGAGTGATCGCCGGACACACAACATTGCCGTTGATTCATGTGGTCCGTCGTGGAGATACTACTGACGACAATGAGCTCGCGACATGATGTACGTGGCGAATGACTTATGTAAGTCCCGTATTTTGTGTCAGCCTGGACACCGTGTGAAAGTTCGCTTCATTTCCCTTTTTGGAACACTCCTCCATCACCGCGATTAGGAAATAAATATTTGGCTCCTCATAGAGCGCGTTTACGATTTCCTTGGCTGAAAGAGGTAACCACGTAATGGATCAGCTTGTCTGCGACTCCTTCTGGTGCGGCGACGTCGCTACTCCATGTCCGCCACCATGACGTCGTTGCGGGGTCATGCACAGTGGCTCGGCGCGGATCAACTGCCTGATCGACGCCAAATGACGCTTTGATTAGCGCATCCATAATCCTCAGATTCTGTATAAAAGGGCTCGTCGCCGACTCAATTAACAACATTCTCCCTCCTACCACTACTACCACTCAACCCACCCAACCGTACGCACACTCCCTCGCCTTCCCTTCATCCACTGATCCTCCCAGCAGAGCCCACTTTATCACATAATGTCTGAGACCGGCCGTCAAGATTTCACCGACAAGGCTGCCGCTGCCCTGAAGGTTTGTTCACCAATCACTCTTTGCCTTACATTTGTCTCATGCGTTGTTGTTCGATAAGCCCGATTCCCAGAAAACCGGCACCGAGAAGATGGGCGATTCGCTGAAAGGCACTGCCGACTCTGTCGCGTCCACCTTTGAACCCAATTCCCACAAGAGCGCCAGCCAGCGCGTGGGCGACAACGTCTCATCCAACTCCAACGAGAACGACGAGTCGATGTTGGCAAAGGCGAAGAACGCCGTCGGCCTGGGGCAGAAGTAGAGCATCAAATGATAGTCAACCCAATATCTGTATTTTATATTGCATACGCTAAATTGTAAACTTTTATTGGTCCCATTGTGAATGACTATTCAGGATTTCTACAACGCAAAGGATAAGTTAGGATAAATATATTACATGCAGCTATGTCCCCTTTCGGAACGTGCCGAGCTGTAGCGTATAGTACAATAGGTTCAATCATGAGCGTCCAGGAACCCCGATAAATAGTGCTTTTTTTGGGGGGGGGGCAGGGGTGGAGTTTTCACTATTATGGGTTAACGAGTGTTCGAAGTTGAAGTAGCATGGATGCTACGGTACTCCGGTGGCATCTCCCTATCGTAGCTATTCTCTCGGGAATTGTGGGACCGCTGACGGTCAGCACCCATAAGCATGACCTGAATCTGCAGTACGCGCACTTCTTCCTCTATGCGTAACAGTGCGGTAGGTTCCGCATTCGGCGGCGTAGGATTGGGAGGCAACTGTGTAGCAGACATCGAAAGCGACAGCGATTCAGGGGTATGCGGCGGCGATGCGAGCGGGAGCCCCTTCTTGGAAACGCGAAGGAGGTTGGTAGAAAATGGGAATGGTGTCAGTGCCGGTCCTAAGGAGGTGTACATTTTCTCTGCGGTGTCAATTCCCGTGATCTCGATGGGATGCACATGGCGGCGGCGGCGTAACAGTGTGCACCAAATCACTAAACCCACCAGAGTGATGAAGCTTATACTACCGATGACTCCGCCAGCAATGGGGCCTGCTTGCAAACTTGCTCTAGTTGCGAGATTGGCTGTTGGACCTGCTGAGTTCTCTGAAGACGTATGACTGGAAGAAGTTGAGAGCACACGGCTGGAAGAGCCGGAAGAGCCAGGAGAACTGGAGGAGCCGATAGGGTTCGTTGAAGGCAATGCGGCTGCGAGAGACTTCGCAAGCGCTGGATCAAACATGACGATAGGCTGAAACCAGATAAGGGAGGCATATGTGGCATACTGTCACCATCCTTACCGTGGGCACCTGGGAAGGTAAGTTTATGGCCCAAGCTGGGATAGAACTATTGGGTGATAGCGCTGGTAGAGCAGTCGGAAACCTAATAGTTTATTTAACGGCTATATTCTAATGAGATAAAAACATACTGACAGTCCAGGTTCACCATCGCATTTATATTCTTTCGCATATGTCATCCAGCTCGGGGGTGTTCAGTAGGGCAGAGACGTAGAACGTAGAAGTCACCTTATAGGGGGGTTATCGGAACAATACTCGCATGCGGCTGCTAAGAAATACGCAGTGGCAGAGCAGTGACATTCATGATCACCTGTTTTCGAAACCTGTTTTAAGGCAGACACAATAAACAAAAAAATGCGCGCACCATCGCAAAACTTTAAATTGCATGGTCCAATGTGAAAGAGGTTTTCAGCCTCGAAATGGATAAGCCACAGCTGGAACAATTATAAAAGAGGGTTCACCCAATTGCAGTGTTTTCGAGGAACCGATGAATCCACAGGGATAGACTGCAGAGAAAGAATGATAAGGAGCGGCAGGGTGGTGGGAACTTGTGTGGGAAAACGGCGTATAGCAATCATGTTAAAGAGATCAGAGTAAGTAGTGCGACGACGGCGAACTAGCGCGTAATCCAACGGAAGGTTGAATCTCAGATTGTGTAGCGGGCGGAGGCGTGGCGGGCGAAGGGTGAAGTGAGAGGTTGAGCATTCGTACCGATATGGCGAATCATTTTCCTGCGGAAATCAACACCACTAGCGCTCAAACCCGGGGCCGTAGAGTTGTATGTATGGCAACCTGCTCGAGATGACAGTCTAGATCATCTAGATCAGTTTCGAGGTGCTGCGGAGCAGGCGGCAGCTGAGAGAGATGCATTGCTCAAGTGCCGCGAAGCAAGGATATTGGTAAACCGAGCTCGGAGAGTGCGACGCGGCCGGAGGAAGTGGTTTAACTGAACGCACAGCCGGTAAATGCATGGCAGAGTAAGCTGGTGGAGGAGGCGCTGAAGTGTAGCCCGGTACAGCAAGCAATGATGAGTACACTGCAGAGGTGCGATGGGTCTGCTGAACATAAGTTCTATATAAAGATCAGCCCGAACAGCAGATATATATTTACCAGACGCAATTGCCTCGACATTTCGAGCTTGTGTTTTTCCTCCACAGAGGCCCGGTGTTTGCAGCTTCTCACTGCATCAAGGGGCTAGCCGGAATGTAAGCGGGGGTAATGGAGACGCCGAGAGGGAAGACCTTTGGCGTGTGTTTTGCGTTTCTTTTTTCTTGGAACAAGAGGCAGAGGCACCACACCAGGGACAGCTCGCTGACAGGACTCCCATATAAGCTCGTCATAGCAGTGAGTAAATGTGAGACATGAGGATGAATTCAACGCACTGTCGGTAGCCGCGATAAGCGGCCTCCACAGCTTGTATGGGGTCGTAAAACGTATCATCGAACCACGCATGAAAATTTTGTTCTGATTCATTGTCTGTGCCTTTTTTTAAAAAAGCACCGGCCACCATTTCGAATGCGACCGCAGTGCGTTTATCTGCAGGGAAGTCGATGGGAGCGCTCACGCCAGGCTCGTGGCATTCCCCGATCTTCTGCGCCAGCTCTGTGAAGGTGGGATTGGAAAGGACAGCCGACCGGACAGCCTGATCCAAACCTGCGATAAATGGGACTATCCAAGCGACGTAAGCCTGCCTTACGCTGTATAGATGGCGGCTACAATTTGGAGTTTTTCGTCGGCCCCAGCGGCCGTTTAGAAAGCAAGGAGCTTCCTGGGTTTGAGGTGGCGGAGAAAATCAATACATCGGAACCGTCATTGGCTTGAAAGTTTTATGCTCGCAGAGCGGTTCCATCCGGAAACATTTCATGCACCCGCAGACAGCCAAGAACACCGTCGCCGAGCCACTCCAGTTGTCCGATCCTTTCTGGGTCACCGTTAAGCACATCCCATGCGTCTTCCGACATTTGCGGGAGTGCTGAACGATAGCTATCGCCCTTGACTGTGGCTATTATGTGGTTTTGTATAAAAGAGTGGCATGCCATGTTGTGGTTGGGTCCAAAAGTTAGGGGCCTGCGCACGTGCTGCTTTGATTCTGATGGTGCCAAAAAAAAGTACAAATGAATATATAGATAAAATCAAGACACGGGAATGCGTTCAAGCTTAGGTTCGCCGATTTGATCAGATGCCGCTGGCAAAACGAGTCCGCTCGGAGTCTTGAGATTTTCTTGTTTCAACCTCGCTTCGGTTTCCTGTCGTCTCTCGTTCTCAGCTTCTGCGGCTATCATGTTCAGCTCATCCTCAAGCTCTGCGTCGTCAAATGCTCCGTCGATTCCTAGGGCCACATCCCCGCTGATTCTGATGGCCTCATCAACCTCCTTCGCATCGGCATTGGCCTCTGCCATCGCGTCCATGGTCTTGTCTATAGATTCGCGCTGCAAGGACGGATGTGACAATATGGCGCGGAGTGTTGTAGTTGAGGATTGATATGTTGACATTATCTGCCAAATATTTGAGCTTGACGATGCACTCCCTAGAAAAGTGCTCACCTCAACATCCCCAGCAGCTGTCTCTACGCTGATCAAAGTCGCTTCCAGTGTTTCAAGAGATCCTAAACGCTTGCGCAACAAGTCTTCGAATTGTCTTCTTGATCGAAGATATGACAATGCCATGGGCTTGTGGTTCTCCCGAAGAGCGGCGGAAGCCTTCTTCGTGTACCTATCGAATATGAACATTAAGAAAGAAGAACTAGATGAAACGCAACTGGTCTATCTTGCGTTGGAATTCGGTAACCTGTACGTGGAGGTGGTGTACGGCCTCTTGTAATTCCAGAATCCCTCGATCAACGGCAGTGATCTCGCGGACTGCCGCAACGTTGTCAGAGGCAATAAATTTGATGACCTTCAGAAAAACTTGAGCAGACTTTGAGCATGTGGAGAAATACGTACGTCTTTGTCCACCACAACCGCATGTCTATCCCGCTCAAGGAATCTCAACAAGAGCTTTGCATCGCCGTCCGGTAGAAGCCTAAGATCTTCGGACAGAATGGACGCAAACTCTCGCTTGAAACCTTCAAAGCTGTACAGGCCATCACCTGCCCCCCCAGGTTTCTGCGCTTGTTTAGACAGTATTTCACTTGCCGCAGCATCCACCAGCGACAGCACAACGTAATCTCCCCACCATGACTTGTCTTTGTCGGAAGGACGAGTGTTTGAAATAAACCCGTCTTCACCCACAACGCCAAGTTGCTCCAGTGCCCACCAAAGAGGTTTGCCCACAACATATGCCGCTATTCGACCAGGTAGCCACCCGGAATCATATACAGACTCCTTTGAGGACAAAAATTCTTCAGCTGTGAATAAAAGCTTCTGGCTCCGGAGCTCTGCCTTGCTAGCCCGTGCACAGTCAGTCAGTGAGCTGGGTAGTCTGGACGAACACTTACGATTACAGTTGCTAGCGCGAGTGGCTTTCCAACGCCCGACACTCGAAGAAGTTCCATCAATCGAGGCCCAGCAGCGAGGACAAGCTTGCTTCCGTCTTGCTGCATTCCAGAGTGGACGATAGCCTCAAGTGCTTTGCGCCACCACTCTATGTTGGCATGGTATGAAGCTGGATTTGAGTGCTTTTGGCGTGATATATCAGAGTATATAGACTGCAGACGTGAAGGTGAGGTAGTCGTATATGGCGGGAGAGCAAGCAGGGCCGGAGAGGCCTTTGGGGTGGATGGTGGTTGCATAACGAAAGAGGAATGGACACGTGACAATCGCGTCGTTGATTTCGGTGACGCGATTAGGGGCTACTCGTCCAATTATAACAATATAGATGTGTGCTATTAAAACCTCTATCTACAACTCTGCCGATCCGGCAGCATAGCGCTGGATGACACGGACCGCCGGAGTAGTTAAAGGAGCGTCGAAAGTTGTATGGACGGCTGAAATCACAGGGGAACCGGGGTACGTTGTTGTGTCGGACGAATCCTGGGAGAAGAGTATCTGGTTAACCATAAATGAAGATACGGACTTGAAATTTCTTACATAGGGAAAGGGGGAGATCGACATCGGGCTAGTCACACTGTGGTCTCGGATGTGCTCTGTCATAGGACGTGGTGAAGGAGATAATCGACTCGAGCTCATCTCTTGGGATCTGGATGAAAAACCCTGCCGACGTCGCCAAATGAATACCGCCAATCCTGAGGCTACAAGAACTGCGAGGCCGGCCACAACACCCCCAGCTATCGCACCTGCATTGGATTTGTGGGACGGTGCTGGCGGTGGAGGTGGAGTTATGACATCTGTGTTGCGGGAGATCACACCGGAAGACGTGGAGGATGATGATGCCGCCGACTCAGAAAGAGCCTCGGAAGACTGATCTGTGGTACGAGTCAGACGATAAATACAAAAATGTTATTGTGGTATCTGAACTGACTGTTTTGCGCGAGAATAGGATTGAAGGTGTTGTTAGACTACAAATATGAAAGGATGTCATGGTTGCTCACGACCCAGTGGAGTACCAAGTCTCACTTTGGTGACATTGAGATAAGCCCAGGCTGGAACGACAACTTGTGGAGGGACTGTCTGCAAGAACCTGAGATTTTTGGTCAACGTCTACAAACGAAGTAACTTCTGTAGAACTTACTGTCCCACCTCCACCTCGGGGCACTGAGCTGACCAGTCAGTCCAGTTCTGGAACCGACGATCCTGGCAACCAGCGCAGGCACTTATGAGCGAATAGGTTACTGTGCTGCATCGGCATCGCGTTGCCTCAGCTAGAGTATCAGGACCGGTATAATGGTTTCCAAAGGGGAGTGCGTTAATTGTCACGGCTGCAGAAGAACTCGATTCCATCGGTAACGAAATGTAATAACTGCACGTACGTCCCTCACAAGCACTCTCGAGGAATGCTGCAACCAGGCACGGCGTCTGGCTCTTGGAGTTGAGCGACTGTTTTTGCCGTCAATATCGGTCCATGGATCCACAGGCTGAGTACAACCCACCCATTGATACAATGGGGTGCAAGATGTCACATTTGACGATTGCGACACCACCTGTAGCAGCGACAGTGCGAAGTACGCAAGATATATCGTGCGGTCTTTCATGTGCATTGTGGGTCACGAAGAAGCCGCTTTAGACGGAGCTCCGGCCTTCGGCGCCTGTTTCTAAAGATGTACCTCCTTCATCAGGATAAGTATCAGGATAATTGTGCTGGTACCTGACGGATCTGAGAAGCCGTACACATTCAATAACAAATGGCCAATAATACACGGTACATATCATTCACTGCCGCAGCTTAAAGCTCTGGGGCACCACTGTACTGAGCACGAGGATCTGTGACGGTGTTTCCTGTGAACGTCGGACTCTGCACGCGACCAGAGTTATACATGCGTGAAGAAGGGGAGTTCGGAAATGTACTAGGGTCTGCAGGGTCCTGGAAAGCCGTCAGGCTTCAGTAGAAAAGGTATCAATGACACTCACATAGAGTTTGGGTGTCGGGATGGCAGAGGTAAAGGGAGTTACGTCGCCCGTGGAATGGTATCCCATCGGCACTGCGACCAGATTAGAGGGCGCTGCACCTCTACGACGACGGCGAATAAACCACAAAGCCGCGATTGTAATCAGTGCAGCACCGACCACTCCACCCACCACCCCACCGGCGATGGCACCAGCATTAGATTTTTTGGACGAAGGCGCGACGGATGTAGTACTAGGTAACGAAGCACTTGTAGGCTTAGAAATGGGAGTAGATTCAGGTGCATCTAATCAAATGAGACGCTTGAAAGTAGTCAACTGCCTGGACTCACTAAGCTCATTCCGCGTTTGGGCAAAGATGATGTTGAATGTACCAGATTGTGCATTGACGTCCTGGTAAGCCTGCGAGTAGCTATGTTTAACAACGGAATTGGGTGGAGAGGGTTATCCCGTTACCCAGTGTGGAACAGCCGTGCCGGCTGGAATATTTTTATCGAATCTGGCGTACAGAGTAAGCATGGGTGATTAAACAGAGTCAGCGCACATTTGTGAATAAACCATGACACAGTTTGCATCGAATGTTGACCAAGGACTATTGAAAAGTAAAAGTCGGATATGCACGCAGAACAATGACACGCACAGTAGGGTCGCGCCTTGGCAAGCAGCGCATGCTTGCAAAAGGGAGTAGAAAACTGAGCTGCATGCACAAGGGTTGACTTCATTCACGCTCGGCGGCGCATAAAATTCGGTGGAATTGGGAAGCGCTGGGACTATAAATGCTGCACAATTTTGAATATCGCTGCATCCAGGAAATCATAGGACGCACCAGTGTGGCATGCTGAGCCAAGATACGCAGCGACTAAGCATGGACTCTGGCCGAGTGAGTTGGATGCCTATCGCATTATGTAAGTATGCGCCCATAACATCGGCTCTCTCACCCATCCAAAGGCTGAGCTGCAGGTAGCGTTGGTGGTTTGGCCAATTGCCAACCTTGCTAGAAAAAGTGCCGATAATGCAACTGGAAGCATCTTGGTGTCGCACTCGAAGAGACGCTTATGTCCAGGCTATGCACTGTTCCGTCCACCGCTCCAGCGCTAACATGCCAAAGGATCCGGGAAGTCCGGTGACAATCACGGAAGATCATTGTGGTCGGAACCAGGGGCCGAGTAGGCTTCGATATACCCGAGATGGTCGCGGGTGAGAACTGTGTGACCATCAACATACACTCTTTCAAAGCCAGGAACGATTAGAACTTGGAAGAAAAAAATAGTGTTCCTGCTGTTACGTTACCACGACTTTCTCAGACACTTATCGCTGCAGACGAGATAATTGTGGATTTATTACATAGTTCCCCGATTATTGAACTATTCCATGTAAATGGTAAGGAGTGGTAGCTTTTCAAACGAATGTGAGTGTGAGGAAACAGAAGCCTAGCCAGAGTGAATCGATCCAGTCCTAGGTTGTGAGCGTAAAGTCGAGACGGTCTAGCAAATGGTCAGGGGGGTCGTAAATTTGAATAAAAGCACTGACGATAGAAGGCACAGGATTTGAAGGTTGACTGTGGCTTGGCAGAGTATCTGTCCGGTATTGGCTCATAGTTGGAGAGGTCGTAGGAGAATTTAGAAGTTCTCCGTTAGATCTAATAGTTTTTCGGCGATGATACAGCCAGAAACCAAGGCCACAAAGAAGCATAAGGAAGAAGAATGCGCCAATTACACCGCCTCCGATAGCGTTGCTTCGTCTTTGACGAGCTGCAGCCGCTGCAGCGGAGGACATGGCAGTCGATTCAATGGTAGCAGAAGCCACAGAAGAGGTCGATATAGATGTTTGAGCTGGCGGCGGAGCGGCGGTCGACTCCGTGATGTCTGAAAAAGAATAAGCCCCGAACGTTGGAGAAAGTGGAAATAATTCGCACTAGCATTCAGCGCGGCAACTTCGTCGAACATATCCTTTGCCTGGAATAGTAATGAGAGGCGTTCGCGTCCATTTTGCTACGCTGCCTACCTTCACGTCCAAATAGGCCCATCCTGGGACGTGCAAGCCAGCAGGAATTGGCTCAGGGAAGCTAGACAGAGAATCAGCTTGGAAATAGGGGCGGCCGGAAAGGATACTTGCCTGTTGATGGAAACTGTGGCGCAATTGGTCTCCCAAGGCATCCACCTGCGGCCGCGGTCAACACGGTTCGGCCAAGTAGACCAGTGAAAAAGAAAGAAAAAAGAGGAACGCACATTGATATCGTGCGATTTTGACACAATCCGCATTCTGCGAGTAACGAATAGACGACAGTGTTGCACTGGCATGGATTTGCATCCTCCCTAATGGGTCCTTCATAGTGGTGATCCAAGGGTAGGGCGTCCACATGGTACGCTATGCATCGGGTTAGCAGGTCGCAATGGCAGAGCGACACCGCGTACATCCAGTGCATACGGCCAGGAGGGTAGAAGCAACTTGACATGGGCTCAGCTTTTGAGAGTTGAATGCCTACACAGAATTGAGCATGGAATCAGGTTCAGGTATAACCACCCACCCATTTGTGGGCAGCAGAACATGTAGCGTTAGTCGTTTGTCCGCTGGCGCCGAGACTCTGGACCAGGACCCCGACAACGAGGAGTGCAAACATTTTGCAGGAGGGTAGCCGTGTCTGGTATTAACGGTCTACTTAAGCAGACGGACATGGCACGGTGAACGGCCAAGCGATCTGTAGATCCTAGGCACAGAACCGTGACACTGGCAGTTCGCCCTTCCCATGTCCGAGTCGGAGACACTGGTGAAGGTTTCCATCCATATCAGGTACAAGAACACGTCGGTGAAACCAGCACTGCGCCACTTCCGAGACGTTGGCGTCCTCGGATTACGTTTGAGAAGGTAGTGAGCCTTGAGGGCTTTGAGAGCTTGAGAGTTAGAGGTCCAAAGGGCGGCGTTATCAATGTTCACAACTTCCATCAACATCCGTGACGTTCTTTGCTATCCCCTCCGTTTCAAAATTCAGGTCCACATTTTTACACCGTTCTATACTTCAACTTGCTTGTCTGCATTTCTACGTCACTCGTCGAAGACATGGCCCATGAAAACCCGCTTATGCAGCTTTCCCCCCGCTTCATCAATGGCTGCAATCTCTTCCGCCGTCAAGTCGGGGACCTGAGACGTCGCCAGATACTCCCTGATTCGCTCGGCCTTATTCGAGGTTCTATGATTCCCAGAGTCGGCCAGATAACAAAAATAATCCTGTTTTGGAACTCACGTCACAAGAAGGGCGCCTTTCTGTAAGATCCATTTCGACAAAACTTGCGCAGATGTGACAGGTTTGCCGAAATCCTTTCCAAGTCTTTCAGCGATTGGAGGCAGCACTTCATCGAGAGGGCCACCAGCAGCCCGTACAATCGGTGTCAAACCGCCGTATGAGACGGGGGTGATATTTCCGTGCTCAAGGCCGTATTTGACAACAGGTTCGACAGCCTTCCAGACATATCTATCCGGCACAGTCAATTAATATCATAGGTGATTTCTGCGCGCTGGGACGAACGGGTGCAACTCGATCTGGTTGACGCTGGGAACAATCTTGGCGGTGGGCAAGATTGCTTGGAGATCTTCGACGCGGAAATTGGAAACCCCAATACTTTTGGTCAGACCTTCGGCGTGAACAGCTTCCATTGCCTGCCAAAGCTGTGGCAAAGTTCCCTCGGGCAAGGGCCTGGGAGAGTGGATGAGGAAAAGGTCCACATGAGGTACACCTTGTTCGGGGTCTTATAAATGGAATCACAACATTTCATTGTACACACCAACCTAAATCTTTCAATGACTGCACCAGCAAGTCCCTTACTTGACTGGGGCCGAGTGGACTCTTCTTGAAGTTCAACTTGGTAACGATAAACAGCTCTGAGGGTGGTTTCCCAGCAGCCTTGATGCCCTCTCCGAGAGAAGCCTCGTTGCCGTAAACTTGTGCGCCGTCGAGATGGGTAAATCCGTTTTCGATGGCCCGTTTGATAGCGTCTTTGCTGTCCTTGCCAAAGAGTGCCGCTAGAAATATGGTCTAAATTGGTTTCAAATCGGCCGAATTCGACTCGGACTGACTTCCAGTTCCAAAACCGAAGATGGGGATCTGGGTTCCGTCGTTCAGCTTGAATGTGGGGATCGACATACTGGTATCAGACAGAGGGGAGTTCCTCTGGTTCCACTAATCAACTCGCGCGCGATCCCTTACCCGCAATCAATCCCGGCCCGTTGAACCCGGGCAGCCGGCACGGATTGCCATAAATACTTCGCCATAAATACCGAGCACAGATGGGCTTACTCATCTTTTAACACTACCCAAGCACTGAGCACCAATCTGGGTTGCTGAATTCGTATGGCATTCCTTTGGCTCTCTTGCTTCAGAATATGGATGTGCGCCTATTGGCCGTTCGTCTTGCGTTTGCCTCAGGGCGCGCGGTCACCTAGCGCACCTACATCCAGAGTCTGTGCCCGGTAGTTCTTCATTCAGGTTCCATGCCCCAAAGCACTTTGTTCTCTGGTTGATCTGAAGTCAACTTTTTTCCTCAGTATCTTGATCCGCCTCCAATCCGCCTCGACCGCACCAACATTCTCCAAAGAGTCAGAAGAACGTCGTTGGCCTGGGACAAAAGTAAAGCATCATAATACTACTAGTACTAGTAATAAGTACTGTAAATAACTGATACTTGGGCTAAATTGTAACCGTCTGCAACTGCATCCAGATACCTCTTCTTCCTCTCAATTGAACATACCAAAGAGCGCTTACGCCTGCGGAACCAGTTTTGCATCAATATTTCGGTCACATGATATTTCAACCACAGCCAAGTCGCGACTTTCGACACTCGAAGTCGTCCATATGCAGAGATAGAGCATATGTCTCCTAGTCCGCATGATATCCAGAATCATGTAATCGCCTCGATCCATGCCTCAACCTACACCCCGCAGGAGGCCCCGTTCAAATCGTTATATTAATATATTCGCAAGTTCCTCGGGCAGAAAAAGAACGGCTGGAAATCGTGGGCGATGGCGTCTTGGGCCAGGAACTCGTCCTTCTTCTGTACACTGCGTACCCCTTGAGAGGGCCTCATTTCATATCTGTCCGTTATCGACCTTGCCCGCTGCTCATCGTTTCACTCACCGGGTTCTTCAGACTATCAAATCTTGTTTGCTCTCAAACCACACGTTTACGAACATCCTGCTCAAATCGCGCGGCCACACGGATCCAAAGGGCTTCCCGGTTAATAAAGCCCTCGCTGATGAATTCGAAACCATGGCTGCACTTTGTTTCTTTCAGCTCGGGCGGGAGAGATTTTTAGCGTGGGTCGATGATACCTTCATGCCACTTGTCAGCGCGGCCTCAATTATGTGGACTCGGTGGGACTTTTAATTATTCCTATTTTTTTAAGCGATTGATTCTGACTGTTCCTACGCAGCGCAGAAAGGAACGCCCTTAAAGACGGAGATAATCCACGTTCCAAGCAGAGGCACAAGGCGCCTCCTGCGTGCCACCTTCAGAAACACTCTATGGACGTTGGCTTGGCCGAACAAGTACCTAAGAGGAGCTGGGTGGCGGCTTGCATTGAAGCCGCACACCCTGCCGCAGATTGGGCCTCTCCAATTGAGGCCATCTCAACAATTGAAATAGTGGCCGGAAGACAAGCTTCTTCAGAAGGCCAGCCCCCGCCGAAGAGACGATGGGCCGAGGCTATGGAGGCGGCAGCGAATGCGGCACACCCTCCTAGATCTACGAGCTGGGTAGAAGCTATGGCGGGTGGCGAGGTCCCCAAAGAGAAAAACCAGAAAAACCGAAGAGACATTCACGGTTTGTTTTCGCTAAGCCTGCCTTATAAACTCTCCTGATTGGTCTCATCAGCGAAAGAGAACACTCGACCTCGATCGGGAGGCCAGCCATACAAGCGTAGAAACTTGAACGACGAAAATGTTCGTCAATTTAATATCACATCTTGGTCACATCTGACAAATTCGTTCAATATCGTCCAGATCCTGAAACCGTTGGTCTTACAAGAAAGTCAAACGTCTGCTGCTGTGTGCCGCATTCGGGATAATGCAGTATCGCCCTCTATTCCCCGTGGCGCATTTAGAGCAGTACCTATCCCGGGGCTTTTGGATGAACCATTTACTTCCGCGGGTCCGACATTCGCTAGTCCGATTCAGCTACACGAATTCCAATCCAAAATGGTACCCGTCCAGAGTGCGGACCTTCCCCTAGTCCCGCGGCTGTCGTTGGATTATGACGATCCGCCCCGGAGCCGAGCTACGACTTGCTCGCCCATGGCTATTTCCCCCGGTTACTCGCCTACCAGATTCATATTCTCAACCTCGCTGCGTGGACCCGACACTCCTATCCAGGATTCTCCCTCTCCCGCGCGTTTAGTTTGCCTTCCAGTAGCCGAATGCGTGCAGCCCCTATTAGACGCAAGACAGCCCTCCTCGCGTGTCGGCCATCCGCATGCTGAAAGCATCTCTTCGACTGGCTCCTTCCACATGGACATTTCATCCCCAACAACTCAATGCACGCCATCCGTATTTAGCGGGAGACCAGATCTGGCATGTCCGCGTTCGGATCCACAACACGTCCATCCACGCCTGTGCCCCTCAGATTCGTCGCTGAAGGACGTATCCGAGTCACTGCTCCTTAAAAGCACTTCGGAGTGCCAAATCGTTGCTGGCCAATCGACCTTTTGGCCGGGAAAGACGGTTACTTTCACCTACAAGCAAAAGAGATCCGCGCGGCCAACGGTGGGTTTACAGCTTGTTTGACCCGTCGAGACTCTGCCTCCCACCCCACCGCCACACTGCGACTTTGGGCGGCATGCCGACCGAACGGATTAGTATCATTTATACATTGGCAGGTCTATAGTCATGCAAAAATACATACATAATACATATACGCACAGAGAGGTCCTCAAACCTCTGCGAGGTAAAAGTGTCCATCCCGAAATAGTAACAGAGATACGGTGCATTCCCATCTCATCCAATGGTTATGTGTGTTCCAGGAAGCGTGAGGGGTGCTTCTCAGACTTCACCGTGTCAGATGGCACCCAGGGAGAAGCAGCGCGATCAGATGTGAGGTCGTCGGTCTGGTAAGACATCTATCAATCAGTCAAGCCGAGGCGTGGGCGTGAGTGGGTGCGCGCACGCTTACAGAGTTTTTGGGCGAGTCGTGGCGGACGGCCTGGTAGGGCATTGGCGTCCCTGCGCGGACGGCCGCTTTATAGGCGGCGGAGGGAGCGATGTGGTGTCGGCGTCGGCGTACCGTGGTGTACCAGATCAATAAGCCTGCGAGAGTGAGGAAGATGATCCCGCCGATAATTCCGCCAGCGATGGGGCCGACATTAGACGTTGCCCTGACTGCGCCTGAATTGGGTAAGGGTGACGAGCTTGAAGTGGGCGGAATTCCAGGGGGAGGAGGGGGACCAGTCTCCACTGTTGTTGATTCGGACGTAGGACTTGTTGAGGTACTTGTGGTTGTTTGATTAATAGAGCTGCTAGCATCCGGCGACGGACGACCATCTGCAATCGATTGCGCCAGGGATTGGTTAAACGTGGCGGTGGGCTGAATGCCAGTCAGAAAGACCTATGTGGCGCAGTGTTTGATTCCTCACCGAGGGCACCTGAGCCTCGTATTTCTTCACCCAAGGTGGAAGAGTAAGACTCGGATTTGGTGGTAGCGATGGAAATCTAATGAGGCATTCGACCAGGGCTAAATACTCCTCAAAAACGACTTACGATTCAGGGTCTTGGCCACATTTGCTGTCGTTCCTATACTTCTCCCAGCTTGGAGGGTGTGTTTAGGAAGACACAGACACTTAACAGAAGATTCACCTTATAATTTTATGGTCTGGCTCAGCGTTTGTGCAATAATCACACGCAGCGCCCAATAAATAAGAAGTGGTGGAACATCTACATGCATGAGCCTGATCTGTTTTCAAGACCTTTGAAACCACACTAAAGAATAAAATGAAAGTAGTCGCACCCTGGCCCTGGCAAAGGATCGTCGTGTTGAGGTTGCATGGCGCACCCGCCTGAAATATGTAAGTTACATCCCTTAAAATAGGGCGAGTACGAAATTCACCCAAGTGCAGTCTGGAAGAGGCGGTTCTTGGCGAGCGAATGAGTTGAACAGCGGGACAGACTGCATGGGGAGAGAATGGTAAGGACACAGGTGGCGGGGGGGCGGGAAAGCTAATGTACCGGTTTGGAACGACGGCGTCTGTCAATCATATTTGGGGAGACCGGAAACCGGAGACTCGGCGGCAGTGCAGCGTGAACGATGAGCGCTGAGAAGCGGCAACCGGTGCGCTCAGGGGAGAACTAATGGCAAAGGACTGGGTTCAGACGGGTGGCGAACGAAGGTGAAGGATGTGGCAAAGATGAAGAGCCCACAGCTTGTCCCATTTGAATAGTGTGTTCGTATCACTGCGTTGCGCTACATCACATCTGAGGCAGTGCCAAAACGGGAATCTCATGCCCGCTGGCGGGAATATCCTGACAAAAAGTGGCCGCAGTGACCACAGCTGACTGGTGACCACCAACGTCCAGAGTTGACTTCAAGCTTGTCAGATATGTCGTCGTTAATGGATGAACAGCGCGATGTCAACTTTCGCGTTGGCAAGTGTTTGGTTCTCACGTGGAATATTTATGTCCACATCACATCACAATCCAAATCGGGTAATTGATGGCGGCGTTCATTGCTCGCGCCCATGTCAGAGAGTGAGGACGCCGCTGCCCAGACCTGTATGCGCTCGAAGTCTAGGCTCGCTGTCCGCTCTCAGGAGCACACATCTCCCAGCAGCGATATCGCCAGCGCACGCCGCCGACCGCGCACACCGCAAAGCCCGCCCGGTTGGTGAAACGTATAGCACGTATGATATATCAATGGACCCGTGGAATAAAAATACTTTGTGTGCACTATACATACAGTAGCATATGAATAGGCCCCCGGACACTCACCCATAACTCAGTCCGCCTGGGGCCGAAAATTGTCGCTGATTTACCTTAGGATTTTGGGGGTTTTAGACCTTGATTTACCTTACGGCGGAGCACTCTTTGATCACTTTTGGTCAAAATTTTTGCCGCCCGCCATTTTGGCGGGCGAAATTTTGAAAATTGGTGGCTATACACCTCGTGTTTGCTCAAAAAAAAATTCTCGAGCCACCTGATTTACCTTACCGCGGACTGAGTTGGGTCGCTCTGGGGCCTGTTTTACCTTACTATCTGGACTGGAAAATCACAAATTTTCCTCGTTGATTTACCTTAAGGCGGACTGAGTTATGGGTGAGTGTCCGGGGGCCTATATGAATCCTATGCTTTTTTTTGTGCCTGAAAAGTTTTGGTGTTCGTAACGTGCCGAAATCAAGCCGAAATATGCCGGCCGAAAAACTGCCCGATTTGATGGTTCGGTACTGTGCAGCAGTTGAAGAGGCAACAGGACAACAACTCTAAACAAACTTTATTATCCCCTCCGCCTCCTCAAGACTTAATGGCTCCCTCAACAACGTAGGTACTTTTACCCCTCATCCACCGCGTCTGCTGACCGTCCTTTGCACATCTCAGGGTCCCGACTGCTTCGGTCAGTCCCGCTTGCTCCAGGTAGTTGCTCGACTCAATCGACTTACACCTCTGCAGGCCATCGAAGTCCCGGAGACCCTCCTCAAGAAGCGCAAGCAAAACGAAAAGGCCCGTGAGGAGCGCCTCACTGCCGCCGCCGCCGCCCGCAAGGTCAGAGTCCGCCTCCAGTCGTGTCGCTACTTTTTTTAGTATGATGCATACGTTCATTCTGAAGAACGGCTAGTGGGACTACGAACCCCGCCATGTTGCCTTCAATTAACCATCTTTCGGGACTGACTCTTCTCTTTTGTTATCCTCGTCGCGCTTGAGAATACGTGACTTACTATTTTTTTCTCTAAAGGCATCCAAGGCCAAGCGAAAGGTCATCTTCAAGCGCGCCGAGTCGTATGTGAAGGAGTACTTGACCAAGGAGAAGGAGGAGATTCGGTTGAAGCGGGCTGCACGGACTGCTGGCGACTTCTACGTCCCCGCACAGCCGAAAGTCTACTTTGTCGTTCGTATCCGTGGGTACGTGCCATACTTTTATATATATTTGTGGTCAGTCTGACCCTCCTTCCAGTATCAACGAGATCGCCCCCAAGCCCCGCAAAATCATGCAGCTCCTCCGCCTCCTGCAAATCAACAACGGCGTGTTTGTTAAGGTCACCCGGGCAACACAGCAGATGCTGCGTCTCATCGAGCCCTACATTACATACGGGTCCGTTTTCGCCCTCCTTCCCCGCTCGCATTCTAATCCCACCCATCAGCGAACCTAATATTAAATCCATCCGGGAACTGATCTACAAGCGCGGTTATGGCAAGGTCAGCAAGCAGCGCATCCCCCTCTCCAACAACGCCGTCATCGAGGAGTCGCTCGGCAAATACAACATCCTGTGTGTTGAGGATCTTGTCCACGAGATCGCGACCGCTGGCCCCAACTTCAAGCAGGTAGGTTTTACTGGTTCGTCACATGTCGAACGTGGACCTCATTCCTCCCAACTAGGCTGCCAACTTCCTCTGGCCATTCAAGCTGTCCAACCCCACCGGTGGGTGGAGGACGCGCAAGTTCAAGCACTACGTGCAGGGCGGTGACTTTGGTGACCGGGAGACCAACATCAACAAGCTCATCCGGCAGATGAACTAGAGCTCGTTGCAGACGAGCTTGGGTTGGCGTGGTGGTCCGTGGGCGGATACATCGCTGAGTTCATGTCGGCATAAAACGTGTTCCGCTTTACACACTTTCATCGTTGTTGTTCTTTATGCCATATGAAAATTAAGCCGCATGAACTTGAGAGAACTGATACCATACTGGGCGTTCACTTTTTTATTTCTCGGAGGCGACAACACGTTTTGAAACGCGACGATAAAATGGTTCATGCAATCCAGATCCATATACATACAGCAATATAATTGAGACAAGCTAGAAATACAGTCTCTTATGCCAGGAGTTTAGCGTCGACCGCCTCCTTCGTCAGACCCTCAGGACCCTCGCGCATTTCAATGACCTTGCTGACATCCGCCTGCGTAAGGTGGTAAGTTATCCTTGCCGGCGCAGCATCAGGCACCATCTGCGCACCGTGGATTGGAAATCCAAGAGAGCACTCGCATGTAAGGTTAACATGCCAATCTCGCTTGATGTCGGGGCCCAGTTTATCAGTACGAGAGGGAAAGACTTGCGGCCATCGGGGTGGTCTAGCTGATAGCTCAACATCACATATCGGGGGCTGTTTTCCGGGAGCTCTGGCGGGAAATTGGAAGCCGCGATGCAGGGAAGGAGGGGAAACCACCTTCGGCGAGCTCCTCGATGGTGATGTTGTCAAACTGTTCCACTTCCTCCATGATGAGCTGCGCCTTGTTGATCTTGATTACGAGTGCGGCGCTGCCTTCATTGCGCCTTGCAAAACGGAACTTGCGGAGAGTGTCCTTGATTGCCTAGGGGATTATGGTGCCTTAGAATTAGAGCTCCTAGAATGCCGTGAGAGAACGGGGAGACCTGTGGGATATCTACAGTGTGAGACTGGTTTTGCGGCGTTAGCGCCGCAGCCAGGAACTTGACTGCGCACTGACCATGAGGGGACTGGGGCGGGGGCGGCGCTCCGATGACCGTGACAAATCGTGCTGATATACTGTTGGACAGAAGGTCGCTGATAGTCAGGAGGCTAGGACCTAGGTGCAAGCAAAAAGTCCACAAAAAAGGTTCGGTAGAACAATTGGAGGTCCAGGAAAGGGTAGGAGTGTTAATTGAAGAGAGTGGTAAATATTATTATAGCATCCATGATCAAATCATATCTGATAACCCCAAACTCGGAAATTCACCACCACAACGTCACCTAACCGGCATCCGTACTTATAACGCATGGCTGCTTACCCAGACTCCGTCTTTTCCCCTCATGTCCCCCTCACAATCCCGCGGACGCGTCTCCTCGACCTCGAGGCACCGACCCAGCCGATCCACTTCGCATGTCACCATGCCCGAGAACGCGCTCTTCGGGGACGGCGCAGTTGATTCCGAGACAGCCGAGCTGCTCGGCGACTTTCTGACCCCACAGCATGAACAGGACGAGACTCTCATCGAGGAAGAATTACCTCAGGAAGATTCCATTGAATCCCAGAGGCAGCAATTGCCTTGGTGGAAACGTCCGTCTCCGCTGTGGCTCCTAGCATTCTCCCCATTCAGCACTATCGCCATGTCGGCGACCATTGCGCCGAAGATTGAAATATACACCCTTCTGGCATGCAGTGTACACAAGCCTGATATTTTCCGAGACTCGCGTTTGAGCACCGATATCTTCCACACCTCGTACAACCGCGAAGATACGCTTTCAGGCACAACGTTCCCCCTGTCATTCAATTTAGCTGCTACAGATGCCGAAGGCCACCATGATAATGCGTCCGATGTATCCTTCATGGAAAAGCCTTTACCAAGCCCTTGTGCCTCAGATCCGGTGGTCCAAGCCGCGGTGTCCAAACTCACGACTGGTTAGCGCGTCTAATTTATGCTTGAAATAGGCCGCATGCTGAATTGTACTCGCTAGCGATCTCCGCTTCGATGGGAGTCCTTGGCTGCCTGACTACCGGATGGTGGGGATCGGTGGGACCTCTCTTTCGCTTACCAGGGGCGTTCACTCACACAAAATTCCAGTTTTCGGACCGACGCGGCCGCACTCGAATCATGGGCATAACGATTATCGGCGTGCTGCTCACGGACGTGAATTTCATATTTGTCACCAAAAACTATCAGCGAGTTCCGGGCGGATACTGGTTCCTGATTGTTGGTCCACTTTTTGAAGGCGCTCTTGGTGGTTGGTACCGATTATCATACTGTCCGAGACGGCACTTCACATTCTGCAGGATTTTCAAGTGCATCTGCGGCGATTCATGCATACATGGCAGATACTACGAGACCTTCTGAAAGGTACCCGATCTCCATTCTACTAAATTCATACTCAATAGATGTTCAGATCTCGCGTTTTTTCCCTCTTTTTGGGACTCATTTTTGTGGGCATCGGTCTTGGCCCCACCTTCGGTGGCCTCCTCATCCGGTAGGCTTCTGTTCGTTATTGCCGACCTTAGTCAAACGCGTTGTCACAGAGTCAGCCATAATGTCCTCTCGGTTTTTTACTTCGCAACAGCAGTTCACGCTTTATATGCCATGTTGGTCTGGACTATTATTCCCGAGTCCCTCACAAAGACCCAGATGCGCAACGCTGATATCAAATACCGGGAGGATTTACTTTTGCACTATTCGCTTTTGCACTCTAATGATCAAGGAGAACCCACTCTACTCATCCGCACCAAATCGCTATTCTCCTTTTTAAAGCCACTGGCCATCTTCATTCCGGCGACCTTTGACAGTAATGTAAACGCCAAGCCTCTCAAAGGCAGGAAGAGGGATTGGAATCTGCCCTTGGTGGCACTGGCCTACGGACTCGCACTGTCGATCATGGTTTGTTCCGGTTCTTATGTAGTCCAAACTCTACCCTAAAATTGAACTGTAGGGATCCGGCATACCTCAAATGCAGTACTTGGTGCGTGAGAACTTTGACCCTATTATTTCCCAATGCCAACGCACTCGTTTCCTTCGAAAGTCCGCCAATTTTGGCCTTACGAGGTAAAACCCATCCACGCGGCATATAACTCACACCAATTTTTTTTTTTCAAGCGAATCTGTAAGAAAGCCCGTGCTTGTGGTTGTTCCTTTATGATGTGTCTTCAGCTCGGCTATTTCCTAAGCGTCATCGGTATTACCCGCGCAATATACCTTGCAGTCCTCCTCCCTAGTCCGTCTTCTGCTCAATTCCCTTCATTTTTGTTAACAATTGCTCCAGTTGGTATAAAACTTATC
Organism: Mycena rebaudengoi; assembly: GCA_029282285.1. Taxonomy (NCBI): domain Eukaryota; kingdom Fungi; phylum Basidiomycota; class Agaricomycetes; order Agaricales; family Mycenaceae; genus Mycena; species Mycena rebaudengoi. The sequence continues at coordinate 35,349 of JARJCX010000431.1, read as the reverse complement.
CAACACATGCAACGGCGCCGCTCGCCTGAATATGATCCATTATTGTCCGATCGAAATGCTTCTCCGTCCCGCAAGCCGCATTCTCCCGCCTTTGATCTGGGCTTGGCTCGTGCCTCGCTCGTGGTCGAAATGATCGGTTATTCTTTGCTACCATTTGCGCCTACTGGCCTTATATATGTCGCATTTGCTACACTGATTTCCATGGGGGCTGGCTTGTCCCCCGCCTTACAGAGCGTTGCACTCGAGATGTACACACAGAAATATGGAGGCGACGGAACTGTTGAGTCGGGGAAGCTATTCGGCGCAATGAGCGTTGTGCAGGCTCTAAGGTAAGCCAGACTTGTTTAGTATGCATTTCTTGACCTGACAACTGCTTTCAGTTCTCAGGTAAGCAATCCTGCGGTATTCCCCCTTCCTTCACTAACCGGATCCCCGCAGATTTTGGGACCTGCAATCTACGGTCTCGTCTACATGAAGACCGTTGCTACCTTCCCGAAGGCCATATTCCTCGTCGCCCTCGTCAGCTTGGTGATCGCCTTCATCTCCTTGAGCCTCGTCAGGCTCCCGGAGCATCATGCGCAAAGTGACTTGGAAGAAGTCTCGCATTTAGATCTTCCTGATCACGGTGCCCGCGATGCAACCCTCTTCGAAGTCGACGCGGAAGCCAGCGACCTCCGGGGCAGGAAGAAAGACGTTCCAGAGGTCATTGTTACCTCCCCGAGTACCTAATATACTCTATAATCAGACACTCGGAACTCCGCACGTTGGAATATTTACCATACCCGAGAACTACTTATTCCATCGACCGGCATCCTACGCTCGTATTCCCTACGCTGACTATAATCCCATATGCTACTCACTGCCTATACACAGCCAGTTTTCCATTTATCCGCGCTTTCCCAGCCCGCCGTTCCCCGAAGTGCGTTAATTGTGTGGCGGTGCAAGATCCAAATGGAGACTGCGCCTACAACTGCTCGCCTGTCGGGCGGGCTCGGCGGTCCCGGCGACTTTCAAACGTCCCCACAAAATTGGGGCGTGCCCGGTCGGCGTTATTCTTCTTCTACCCACCCTTTTGCTGTTTTCTTCTTACAACCCTTTTTCCTTTCCCTTGAATTTTACGATCCCGTTTAATGTATCAACAGCCCACACGGAATGTTGTTGCTCCCGCTCACCCTCCGAGTTATCGCGATGCCATGTATGTTCCTAGCCGTGAACTCGCTGGCGCAAACGCTTCAAGACCGCCAAAGAACTATGTGAGTTCCTAAGTAGCTGCCCCTCAATCTTTAATCTGAGCCGTCATTCTTCACAGGAACCGTTGACATTGAGGAATTGGGCTGTTGCCGTCATAGTTGTGTCTCTTATAGGTCTGGCTATTGCCTTGGAGGCCGCTTTGGCGTATTCCACTAAACACGGCGGTAAAAGCAAAGAATTCTACACCCTAGCAATTTATTTACTAGTCATCTGTACATCTAGGCTTTTCCACCCCTCAGCGCAACGTCTTCAGTGGTGTGTCGCCGCGCTTCTTAACGGTTTGTGTGCTCTCAAATGCGGTGAAGACGATGCTGACCATTTAGGCTTTCTTCCCCACTTTGCTTGTCGCTGGCCTGCTTTTGATATGGCAAAGTTCAGATAGATCGTACAGAGAGCTTCAGGTAGGAAATTTGAGTTATGTGCCAGCGACGCAATCCTGACCAAGTGTAGCCCTACATCGTTCTAGCCAAAGGCAACGCCACAGCAGCAGAAGGGCTGCTTGCCAACTACGTCAGTACATAAAGTTCAATCACCTCATTGGATTCGCTGACGCGCTTTCAACAACCAGTCAGGCCTGAGGTGAGTTATCCGAAGACTGCAGCAGTCGTGACTTATTCGGGTTCACCAGCGTATATCGAGTGATCATCAACTCGATAAAATTCAGACACTTTTTAATTCTGCTCTCTACTATTACGACGCTCCTTGGGTCCTTTCTCCAGCCTCTCGCCGGTTCGATTATTTCAATCCAAGACCTTCCGGAGACACAAACCGGTGTGGCCAAGCAAAATACAGGTCCGCTGCACTGCTAATGTTTATTGCAGGGATTTTTGTGAAAACCAAGAACACTATCGGGTTGGCTCCCGATGTCGAACAGCTCAATGCCTTCTTAGCCGCTGCTGGGGTTCGTTTATCCACCATGTTGAAGGTTTCATAAGCTAAGAGGCGAGACAACAGTTCGCCGAGGCCGCAGTATTCCACAGCTTGCCGGACCCTCCCTTCGTTCGTGGCGGGTGGGCCGTCTCGGAGTTCGAGGTGATTTATTTCTCGCTGTGTTCTTGAACCTTTTTTTTTACCTTAATTCAGCTCCCGGCGGAGGCTGTTTTGAACGGAACACTAGCTGTGAACACGACAGCGATACAGACCACCGCTCATTGCGAAGCCGCCACAACGTTTGAGCTCACCACACCCGGGACCGCCAATTTCTCCATCCGCGCTACGAATGCCGCCGGGTGCGTCGGCTTCACGACCTTCAACCCTGGTATGTTTGTCTATCCACTTCCGCGAGCATATGATTGAATTAAACTAACTGCATCCCCACAGAAACCTCGGCGTTGAACAACCAGTACGGCGCCGCCAGCGTGCCAGACTGCGGCGGGGGCACGGAGGTCAAGTTCCAGCCAGTCATGTTCTGGTTCTTCCACCGCAAGAACGACGACATTGGCACGCCCCAGGGCGCGAGCGTGTTCTGCTCGCCGACGATCAAAGCCTTCAACGTCATCGCGGAGACGGATCTGAACAACGGGTCCATTAGCCGGATTATCCAGCTCGACCCTGTGACGACCTCGAACAACGTCACTGGGAGCCCGCTGAATGGAGTGGCGTTCAATAGGTGGGTTTCCGCGTTTCCGAGTGTTTTTTTTGGTGCCTGAGCATTTTACGATTCTAGTGTGAAATTCGCGGTCTCGGACGACAGCTTTGTGCAGGCGCGCGCCGTGTCGATTACGTCTGGTATCTAGGGTTCCAGCTAGCCGCAACGTAGTCTTACTATTTAAAGGGATATCTGGCGCGATCTTCCGGTTTGCGTGGCAGCTTCCAGACGGGCTGCAGTCGGTGTTCGACGACCCGAACGGGTTCCTCAACATCACGAACAAAGTCTTTGTGCGCGCTTATCCACATTTATTTCGTGCGGAAGCTGATATATAGAAAAACCAGACCCAGCACCTGAGCATCTCCGCCAAGTCCATCTACTTTGTCGCCGGCGAATCCAGCTCCCCGGCCTCGCTCGTCTCGCTCGTCCGCAAGCTCTGGATCGAGTGCGTCTTAGTCCTCCTCCCCCTTTCCACTACTAATAATAATCACCCACGGCAGCGAATTCCCCACGCACTTCCTCGCCGCACTCCTCACGCTCATCGGGCTCTCCGCGCTCTTCCTGCACATCGCGCACTCGCGCCAGCGGCGCCGATTCTTCCTCGCGGCCTCCCCGGGCTCCATCGCGCACATCATCTCCATGACCGCGCACGCGCGCTTCGGCGAGCGGCTGTACCCATACGACGACGACGAGACGCTCGCGCGCAAGCTAGCGGGGCTCCGGTTTGGGCTGGACCCGCGCACGGGCGCGGTGGTGGCGGACCGCGACGCGTACGTGGGAGGCATGACGCCGTATGAGGTGACGTCGAGTGTGCGGCGGCAGCGCGCGCCGGCTGTGGATGTGGCTGCCGGCGCTGCTGCGGGGAAGGAGAGCGAGGATGCGAATCTGAGCACGGCGCGGCTCCTCCCGCCGGGGGACGATGAGAAGCACACTGACCGGGGACGGTCACTCTCGAGGGCGCCGAGCTCAAGTGCGCCGAGTATGAGTCCGAATCGGAGCGCGTATTTCAGTTCCGCTGCGAGCACGAGTGCGTTGGGCCTCGATGAGCCCGCGGTGATGATGTCTGCGGGCCCCTCAAATCACCATGACGCAGATGCAGGCGCATACTCGCCGCTGCTCCCCCCGCCCGCGTTCAACGATACGGAGAGCAGCAGCAGCATCAGCGGGTACCACCGGTTCGCTGTCACCAACGCATCGCCGTCCGACGTCGAGGCGCAAGCTGCGAGCGCATGGGGCAATGAGAAGCGCGAGCGGAGGTGATTTTAGCTAGGTTTTAGTGCTTGTAAGGACGTGGTTTTTGCGCATGGAACGGAACGGACAGTACTCGCGATTATTGCACATAATAACATTGACATCGGAATTTATGTTACACGGAACACATTATCCTGTCCTTCAAATAATAATATATCAATCCTAAACAGTAATCGCCCCACCGCCCTCCGCGCCCCGTGAGCGCCACCAGCTGCACAGCCCCACGCTCAGCACGAAATTGAACGCGCCGACGACGGCGGAGCCCGCGCCGAGTAAAGTAAGGAGCCACCACGTGCGGCCGATGAGGCGGTCGAGCACACGACCGACGTGGCGCTTGAGCGTGGCGTAGGGGTCGGGCGTGGGGGCGTAGGAGGGGGGAAGGCGGAGGGTCGGGGGTGTTGTGGCTTGGACGAGGAGGGGCGCTGTCGTTGATGTGTTGGAGGGGGTGAGGGACGTAGTGGACGCGCTTGGAGAGGAGGCGGAGGGTGGTGCAGGGAGGAGGAGGAGCGCGACGATTGGTTTCTGGTGCGTCACTGTTGTCAGTATATTATAAGAGGAAGAAACAAAACGCGAACATGATCAGACGTAGTGTACCCCGGCACGGAGGTGTACAGGAGGTTCACAATATTAGATTCCTCCGGCGCGTCGGGCGAGTCTGTGTACGTCGCATACAGGATGCGGTCTGTCCACGACGGGGCGCGTTTCATGCTGTGTATTCTAATTAGTCTCTGAATAATAATAATAAAATTGCGGTTACCTATACAGATCGACCTCACCCAGATGGTACTTGTAGCTGCACTTGAAGCGCCAGAACTCGCCCTCGCGCAGGCCGATGAACGCGCGCTGGGCTGGGTCGGGGTGGTGCCGCGCGCGCAGGAGCTGGTCGAACTCCTTGAGCTGCACGCGACCGTCGACTGTGTCCAGCGTCTCCGCGATGGCTGCTGCGGACTGCGCATTGCCCGCAAGGAGGGGGTGCTCAGGCGGGAGCACGATGCGGGAGTTGAGGTCGCCGAGCACGAAGAGATGGGAGGTGTCGTAGAGCGTTGTCTTACCACCATCGAACAGCAAGGTGCTAACAATATGCCGCCAGTCTGCGATACGCTGTGCGAGCCTGGGTGCGTGTGCGGTGAGGTGTGCGCATACAAAAGTGAATGTCTCGCCCACTGCGCCGTGGTCGCCTGGGACACGGAAACGGACTGCGACTGCGCCCTTGTTTGCCATGTACGCGGGGCCTGTGCCCGTCCAACTTGTCTGAACGTCGCACGCCATGCGCCCTACGCCGGCGTCGCGTGCATACACAAGCAACGCGACGCCGCCGTGCACGATCCGTGCAACGAGAACATACCGCTCCTTGCCATGTGTTTCGAGCTGCGCAAGGATGTGTGCAGTGCGCGTCTCGAGCACCCGGGTGGCCAAGCCTGAAACTACGTGGGGGCTCAATTATGATAATATAAGCTGCAAGACGAGCCCAACCCACGTCCGAGATGCAAAGGCAGCAGCTCCTGAAAGCCGACTGCAATAATATCTGCAGGGCGCTTCTGGTGGGCCAGGAACGACGACACTTGCAGCGTCGGGCTCAGCCAGTCGACGAGGTCCTGCGGAACACCCTGGTCGCCCTGCAAATTTGTGTTGTAGCTGGCGAGCTGGACAAGAAGCGACATGCGTGTGATACAAATTCTAGCATGTATCTATTTTCTCTATTTCTACGCAGGGGGGCCCCTGGACACGCCGAGATCGCGCAGCTTGCCCTTGGCAAGGTCGTAGACCCAGCCGTGGACCCAAATCTGCTTGCCCTTCTTGCTCTTGCCGTTCGCCCAGGCCTCGACGACCGTCTGCGCGGCACACAGGTTCTCGACCTGCATGCGGACGTTCTCCTCGACGATGAGCGGGAGCGCCTCGGCCTTGGACACGCTGCTGAGCTTGAGCGCCGCGACGCGCTTGGTGAGCGGCGTGAGCCATTGGTTGAGCGCCGCGTCCTTGGCCAGCGACGGGTCGATGATGCACGTTTGCGCGTGCGGGGAGAAGCTGGGTGAGCAGGCCGCACCAAAGCAGGCGGCGGCGCCCCCACACTCGGTGTGCCCCACAATCACCACTGCAGAGAAGGTTGGGACGGGCTATGTAAAAGAAGGAAGAGAGAAAGCACCGTGTTCGACCCCGAGGTGGTCTAGCGCATAGGTCAACACGGCCTGCACGCTGTTGTCGTCGAGCTGGAATTGACTGCGAATATTATATTAGCAGTATACTTATCCACCAAGACAATACGTACTTTGCGATATTACGGTGCACAAATATCTCCCCAGGGCGCACGGCGGTCACCACGCTCTCGGGCACACGCGAGTCCGAACACCCAATCCACAGCACCTGCATACAGTAAACATCCAGGCTACAAGCCCCGCGCAACACCCACCTGTGGCGCCTGGCCAGAGGCGCTCTCCGCGAAAAATCCGGGCTCTTGCTGTCGCACCTGCTTCGCCCACTCCTCGTTCATCGCAAAGTACCGGTACAGTGCGGGGTGTGGGGAGCTCATTCTGTTTTGTTATGGGGGGTGGTAGCAATGGGGAGAGGTAGAGTAAAGACAGTGGCGGAGATACTACTTATATCACGCCCGATTCGGCAAAGTTGCATCGCAATTGCATCGAAATCAAAACAGCGCTAGCTCGCCGCTATGCAACCCGCATCATCAGGAAGCACACCGCCCATCAGCGTTCTTGGCGCCGGGATAATGGATTGCATTGCTCTGCATTGCTCCTGTCTGCCGCCACTCGCAATTTCTCCCGCCACAATGAAATTTATATTGCGCATTGATCGTGTATCAATTAAAATTCGCTGGAATTACCAAGTTGTATTCATCCTCTACAGGGCCAACTGGCACTGCTGTTTCATCGGCGTCATAGCTCAGTTGGGAGAGCAGCAGACTGAAGTTTATCACGAATATCTGAAGGTCCCGTGTTCAAGCCACGGTGATGCCATTTTTTGGCCTTTTCTTTTAGACCATGTTCTCGGCTGGATGTTTCCTTTTGGATTCAAGACACATTTTTTCCAACACATTGCAAGCCAGTGATTATAAATATTCTCATAAAGTATCTACAAGGTAAAATGGCAAGTGCAGAATAGCAACTTGAAGCAGCCTACGAGCTGGGCTTCGGGAATGGGTCCAGCATGCCATTCTGTATCCTCCGTTCGCTTCTCGAAAGCAGCGCAGCCAACACGCGCTTCGCTTTTTGGCGAGACTTGCTAGCATTTTCCAATTGGGAAGACCCGCGAGTGTTCATTTGCCGACTGGAAGGGGCCGCAGAGGCTTACTTCTAATATGAGTCACTCCTCCTTTTTCTTCGCTACGGAGAAATAAATTGTCGTTCTAGATGTACAAATGAGGCAACGCACCTGCCGTCTCGTCTCGCCTGCCATGGGCATGAGGGGGGTCACAAAGAGGGGATTCAGCAACGGGATGCCACTTCCCGTCGGCAGCCTCTTGGGAGAGGACTGCTCTGGAAGCGAAGTCTGAGCTGTCAGCTTCAAGCCGGTACTGCTTGGGGGCACGAAAGGGTTGTCAGGGACTATACGGGGCCCTCTGGGGAAAAGATCAACGGCCTTATCCTCTTCCGGTAGATCTTGGTGCTGCAGGCCAGTGAGCAAGATTATAAATCATGTTCCCATAATGCAAGCGACACACGATTCGGTAGAGCATACGAGTAGTCGCTGCTGCGGCCGAGTGGGCAGTCGAGAGAGCGTGGGCATCCGTACTGGCGTTGAAAAAGTGCATTAAGCGGGATGCTGGACGGCGCTGCGGTTCAGTAAATAAACAAGAGTGTAGCATGCCTGCAGCACCTTCTCCAACAGCATGCTCCGAAAGCCTTTGTCTGTCCACATTTTTGCTGAGCCGATTGTGGCTGAGATTCCACGTTCTATAGGCTTCATATGCAGCTGCGTGTCCAATGTCCGCAGGACCCATCTGGTTGCCCTACAATGAAAGTAATTAGTATCAACGACCCCTGAGTCCGCATTCCAGAACAACTGACCTTGCCGGCGTATGCGCGACGATGCCAATACCTGGCTTCGTGGCGACCTACGCCCAGGTGGTCGTCCCCTACTGGCGGAAAAATTACTGGCAGAGAAATTACTGGCGGAGAAACCATTGGCGACGAGAGGTGTTTTGCCGTGGCTATCGCAGCCTCAAACGCACGCATGCGTGCACCGCTGTCCATTTCCCGCCCGCACAGCTGGATTAATCGGGATGCCTCAGCCACAGCAAGCCCAACGAGACCTTGCTGTTGGCGGTCCATGTCACTAGTGAGAGATGCGTAGATGGCAGTGTCTTTGGTCCACATTTGGTACGCCTCGTAGGCTGCCGCGTACCCGATTTCAGTGGAAGCCAACGTGTGGAGTTTGTTCTGAGAATAAAATGCAGATTAGGGTGCAATGACCGGAACAGCACCGCAACTAGCCTTCTTGTAAACGCGGCGATGCCAATGTCGCGCTTCGTGTGGATCCGCGCCGACAATGTTGCTGTTATTTCCATCGGAACCATACTCCGACATTACGGTCATAGCCGCATCATAGAGAGAGACCTCGTAGTCCTCAGGCGTGTCTTCGTATCTTCGGGTCGTGGTAGGACGAGGTTTGGCGTGCCGTTGAGTACGTTCATTATTCTTCCTCGGCTTGTTACTAATCATCCCGACGAGACTGGTTATTCCCGCTTCGATACGTTCAAGACTCGAAAAATGGCTGTTCGACAGATCCTGGAGTGAGATGAGGGATCGTATCTACAGTGGATGTGGTTCAGAGAGATTTTGGGAGAAGCGCACGCCAACAGGACTGACCTGAAAGAGGGACAACACCTGCTGCAATTGCTGTTCAAGAATTCGTATGCGGGACACTGTCTTTTGGGCAAGCAGAAAGCGAGCAATATATGTGCGGCTTTCCTCTTTCTTGATGAGGTCCAGGATTTCAAAGAGGGCGCTAGCAAACTGCATAAATGTTCGCGTCGAGCTAATTCCCCGGAATACTACATACCTCTCAAGCGCTCTAACATTTGACAGGAGTCTACCATCGGCTTGGACACCTTCCAGTGCAGATGCAATAGTCAGGAAACATTGGACAGCTCGCTGTGTTAGGTCGAGGAACCGCTCCCCGTTCTCCTCCGCCAGAGACACAACTCGGAGAATAGACAGTACGGTGTCAGCTGCAGCCTCGAGGAATGGAACCGGAGTGAACCTGGCCACGGTCTAAGTACCACCAGCTCATCCACTTCAGTTCAACTATAATGGGCAGATGTATCGCACCTTGAGCAGGTCAAGTATAACCAGAGACCCATCACGGACGTTTCCGGCTACCTTTGACTGTCGGCCGGTATGATCGAATTGGGCTGCATATCGAAGTCCACTGGCCATTGGAGGTCGAAAGATTGGAGTGAAAGGACGATGCTGTAGGACGATGCTGTGTGAGAGAGGGGCGTGGGTATCTTGCTTGATGTATATTTGAACGGCTTTAAAGTGCCAAATCTAGAACTTTGAACTAGTCTCTCAGAGGACAGACGCTTTAGTGCCACTGGATCTAACTCGTACCTCGTTCACTAAAACTTTGAACAAGAACAAGAACAAGACAGATTGAAGAAACTTGCGAGCACAAAATCATACCACTAGAAAATCAGCCAAAGAGCTGTAGTCCATGTCCATGGAAGTCCAAATCGTCGAACAGTAAATACGTTCGCGTTCGTCTCGGCAAGAGAGATGACACAAATCTGACGACAAGTTGTCGAACATCGGAAAGATCCGAAGGATTCAAAAAGGTATCCTGAAATTCAAGCGGAGAGCTATAGTAAATCACGGTGGACCTACATAATACGCATCCATTACGCCCGCAAGCACCCAGCAATTCCCCGCAACATACACGAGCCCACGCACCCATAGTCCCAGGAAAACATTATCGCCCAAGAACTCCAGCTTGTACGCCTCTGCAAGCCAAAGCGCCTGCGTGCCAGTCCACACGCCGAGGTACGCCGCAGCTTGCGTTCGAGAGAGGGAAAGGCGCGGGAGGAGCAGCGGGAGGAGTAGGAGGTACCAGAGGAAGTACTGTACAATGCGAGTTGATACAAGAAACAGAAAAGACGGAGGAAAGACCCACCTGCGACGTGCACACCTTATTAAATACCACGAACGCCACCGTTTGCACGAACCACGCTAACACCAGGTCTTCCCGCCGTCGCCCAAACGCCAGTCCTGCACCGAGCGTCAAAATCATCTGCGGTCCGAAGCTTGCGAGCGGTGAGCGCAGGACGCGACTCCACGCCGATATGTCCTGCAGAGCTGCCCCTGGATCCGGGTAGGTGAGGTAAATCAGGTAAAAGTACGGCGAGAAGTTGTGCCGGTGGTCCAGCCGATGCAGGTGGTACAGATACGATTCGTACAGGAACGGGTAGCCCCACCTACATTCGTTCGTTATCAGCACACATTCGCATGACGACAGGAGAGAAAAGCGACACACAGTAAATAGCAGCAGGCGCCGAGTCCGAGAAACGTTGAGGCGCTCAACACACCAAAGCGTATGGTCCTAGCATTAACCAAACTGTGTGTGTATCCCTTCCACCCTTTAGCGGTGTGCGCGTTGCCGATGACACCGAGGCAGGCGACCCCATAGATGGCAGGGTAGATCTTCCAGTGCGTGCTGAGTCCCAGTAGAACCGCCGCGGCGTCCCACCGCTGGTTGAGGGCCGCGTGAAGGGTGAGGAGCACAAGCAGCGCAAGGACAGACTCCGCAGAGCCGCGCGTGGAAATGGTGAACACGAGGGGATTCAGGAGGTGCAGTGCGCTGTAGAGCGTCGCGAGGTCCGTACGGCTCAGACGCGGTTTCTCTACACCAGGAGATGTGGATTTTGATATCGGTAGAACGGCTGAGAGCAACAGTGCGTAGATGAGCACCCCGTTGACTATATCACACGCGGCAAACAGATATTTCCCGAATGCAGGGTGTAGCCATTCATTTGGAGCGAGGAGGACCGCAAGCAGTGGCGTGTAGCGATACGTTTCCCGCGAGTATGGACTGGAATACTATTGGATTTCGTGCGTGTAATGAGGATCTGAACCAACGCACTCTCCGAGGTTGAGTGAGATCCCAAAGAGTGATTTGAGGGGCCCTTGGGCGGTGTTTTCCGCACTGGGGTAGAGAAGAAATCGTGCCGCGTCGCTGAATACTCGATAGTCGATGTCAGTGTACTTGACGACCGAGTGAGCGTCGTGCCATTCGCTATAGACAATCAGCCCGACACGAATGGCGGTCGATAGCACAAGCACATCGCGGAACGAGGGTAAAGTTGCAGGCATGACCTGTGACGAGGCTTTGGACGTCCACTTTACGACAAATTTATTTAAAATATATGTACAGAACCGAGAACATATGTAGGCCTGTGAGCATAAAGCCCAGGGGTCCAATCGTACGTGCGACTGAAGTAAGGTAAATCGACCAGAGAAATCCCGTGTCCATCCAGCCAGGTAACGCCATCTCTAACGACTCGGTCTCCTGACTTAGATCTGCGGTGGGGATGAGCAACGAATAGCAGGGGGGAGTAGAATAACTAACGTATTGCGAGACCCACCGGAAACCTATAACAGCGACCTCATGAGTGCCAGCGGAGGAATGTGGAAAAAAGAAACTCACCCTCTCCGTACCCCTGCCTCTGCACAACGGAGCACATGAAGATCTCAATGGGCCGGATGTCGTTGAGAGGGATTTTGCCCTGAAAAAAAATTGAGTTCTCGCCAGACACGCAAAAAGTAAACGCACCTTTCCGGTGGTCTGGTAGAGACCAAGGTGGTGCCTCAACTCCTCCTCGCTGACAGCCCCCGGGGCGTCAATCTTGTTCCCAAGAATGAGGAAGGGAACCTTGGATAGCTCTTCAATTGACAGCAGAGCGTCGAGCTCCGCCTTGGATTCAGAGAACCGTTCAAAGTCGGCACTGTCCACCAGGAAGATGATGGCGTGAACCTCAGGGAAGTAGTCGCGCCAGAGACGACGGGCTGGAAGAGAGGAATAAGTTGTCTGTGACACACAGTATTAAGACCAATTGCGAACCCTGTTGATGTCCACCGAGATCGTGAGTCGTAAATTTAACGTTGCCGATAGCAAGTTCCTCCGACGCTGCAAGACACCTCAAGTTAGCACACAAGGTTGAGAACGCGACACCAGGCCGACGTACTTGGGTGGAGCGTTGGCTGCAGGGTGGCGAGCCTGTCGTTTTTAAGCATGTGCAATAGCGTCTGGAATTACACGTCAACAACCGAACGAGCGGTAAGAAACAAGACGCACGGTCTTTCCAGCGTTATCTAGGCCGAGGAAGAGAATTTTGGCATTCTTGTGCAGGAGACCTGAGACGATTGAGATAAATGTCCTTGGGTATAGAGAAATTTAGCTACCAAGCTGAGCAAGGACATCCCAGAACCAGTTGATGATGAACATGATAAAGGCGAATCAAATATCGCTGGTGAAGATAACGGTTCAAGATGAAGAGCCGAGCAGAGAAGAAATATACGCTGAGGGACGTGCTCAAGCCAGAAACTACTGAAATTAAGTAAGACCCCCGGCTTACGTGGCTTCCCACGCGGTCGTGTAGCAGGCTCATCCTCCACGCCTCGTCCACGTCGCAAATTGAAATACAGTATATGCCAATAGTGACTAATCTACATGTGAGGAGGACTACAGTTAGGGCAATGCAAGAAAGTAAAGATCAGTGGTAACGCGACCCATTAGGAGCACTATGATAAATAGAGGGCGTATCGAATATGAACGCGTCTAGTTCAGAGTCAGAATCGGAATACTCGTCAGATTCGTCGGCCGGGCTCATCGCCCCGACACGGAAGACATCGCGGAAAGGGGTCTGGGGCACGTCAGAAATCGTCTCGGACGACTTCGCGAGAATGGCGGCAACCCTCGCCTCCAGCCGCCGGTTGGGGACAGTGAACGTGGGCATCTCGGATTTCTCGTCCTCTTGGAAGAACGTCGTCAGCTCGTGGAGGTTCTGTACCAGGCCACCAAGATCCTCCTGCACCGGGCTCGACGTGGCAAACGCTTCCACCTCGGGTTCAAAGTCGATGCGCGACGGACGCGAGGGCATGGAGCACGTATCGAACACCGCCATCATGTTCGACCGGCATGTGCTGCGAAGGTTTTCTGCCTGGCCGACGCACCATCCAGACGGTTCGGGGACGCCGAAGACAGTAGCAACAGAATTGACATCCTTTGTGAGTGAGCGAGAGTGCATGCTCATCCGCAACACATGCTTGGCTGCGAGACCACCCGACATGGTCATTGGCTCCTCGAGAACCTCTAGCGCTTGAGCAGCCAGATCGGTTTCGAGAAGTCGCAGAAGAGGCATGAGCAGCTCCGAGCCGAGGAGCTCTACCGGATTCCGAGTCTCCCTCTGCTGGAACAACACCTTGAGGATCTGCATCACCTGCACGCGCAGCCAACGTTGATGATTGAGTACGAGGCCTAGCAGCAACGTGACGATTTCCGTCCAGTAATCGACGCCGTAATGCTCTCGGAGGCTGGCCACAGACTGCCGCAAAAAGTCATCCCGGGTGCGGAAATGACCTTTGATGAAGGAGTTCATGATCTTCTGAATGCTCTGGCGTCCCTCTTGCTCGGCAAGGAGGCTAATGTGTTCCGCGAAGTCCTTCAGCTCAGGGTCGTTGGGTGTGTCAGGCGCCATTGCATGTAAGCACCACGGCAGCGCGAGCGTATAAAGATCGCGAACGCGGCCTTCAGTAGGATCAATGAGCCGCTCGTCCTGGACCTTGGCCAGGGTCCGGAGGATCTTCATTGTTGCGTCAGAAGTCGTGGACGATCGAAGACCAGTGAGTAGAAGGGGCTGCAGGGACTCGGGCCCTTTCCAACCCAATGGTTGACGCGACAGAAGAAGCTCGACAGAGCTGGGGTCATCGAAGTCCACACGCGGGAGCAGTGCCTCAAGTATCCTGAGTGTCTGTGCAAACTCTTGCTCGACAGTTGTCGAAAGAGACGCCCAAGCACACCAGAATAGTTGAGGGAGCATCGACTTGTCCAGATCAGGTAAGGAAGCCACAGCGTGCATCGTACGCATCATTTCGGACGTGAACGATTGAATATTGTCGTCGGGGCCAGAAATTGTGTTGGAGAGGCGACCGAGCAGAAGAGCAAGATCCCCAGGCGTGACACGCACCATGATCGCGCGGAAGATCTGCAACGACCGGAAAGCGGTAGCCCGAATGGAACACGATGTCCCCCAGGATAATGCCAACGAGCCCCAGTGATCCGCCAGCATGGGACACAATGGGAGCATAAACCGTACGACCTCGGAGCAAAGCCACTTCATTTTGGGCTCGGCATCAACACTGGTCTCGTCCTCCTTCCAATACATCCCCTCTGCCTCTTTTTCAAGGTTAGAAATCGAGGCCTTGAGGGCAGAGCGACTCGGATAAGACAACCGGTCAGGGAGCTCGTCGTATCCAGGAGCCCAGGAACGTAGTATCTGGAAGAGCATGCGCTGTGCTCGCGTACGAACGAAGGGGAGGCGGTGATCGAGATGAGTGAGGAGAGCATGGAGTAGCACAGGCAGCTGAGGCTTCAACTCCCAATATCGCTGCAAAGCAACATCTGCCAAAAACAACCAAGCGAACTGTGCAGAACCCAATTGCATCTTGGGCTCTGTGGAAGCAAACAGAGCATCAAGATCCGCCCAAAGTTCCATGTCATCGGCGTTCGGAAACGCCAATTTGTGGTCAATGGTGGGAAGCATACGAGCGGGTTCAATGACAGAACACAGCTCCTCAAAGATCTGCCGTCCGACGGGGGTTTGACACAGGCAAGCCACAATGTTCGCTGCACAGTCAACGAACGCTGTACTGCCAACTTTGTGTGATTGTTCTAGCAGAAATCGTACGGTTGCGTGTCCATTGGATTCGTGGGGATGGTCCACCAATCGACTCCAGAGCACCAAAACCTGCTCGGTGTGACTTTGGCCATACCGCAGCATCAGCGCCATCAGATGGTAAAGCGCCGAAAGACCCGTTCGCGAGAAGCTCGATTTGTCTTCCGTCATCAGCTCAATGTTTGGAATCCAAAACTCCAAGCTCTGCAGCAGTAAAAGCGGCACGTTGCCGACCGATCGAGAGTCGCGGAGCTGCGGCAGCCATTGTGCAAATTGGGTCAGCATAGCTGCGGCTTGATCAGGATGCTCGCCAGCGAGGAAGTCGGAGACGAGGCGATGGGCATGCATGAAGGTCCCTGGGGCCATGCTCCCGGTAGTAGCTTCGAATTGAGACATCGTCGATGAAGGTAAGCCCGAGCATTGTTGGTGTATCGCTTCGAGCATATTGAATGCATGCCGACGGACTGTCAGGAGTGGATGACAGAGGTTGGAGAGGGCCAAACAAACGACTTGAGCGAACGTGAAATTGTGGTTGTCGCCGCTGCAAACGATATCCGCGACGACTTCAAAGAAGCAGAAGCTGCTTGATTTGAGCTGTTCCGTCAGAACGACCCCACGCCACAACGATTCATCCAGGAGAGTTGAATCATTGGTGAGCAGAAGTGCCTTGAGCGCTTTCCTAGAAAACACATCAGATCTGAATAAATACTCGGCGAGACGTTGTACTTACTTGCCACGAGCCTGTGTAGGTGTATGCTCGGAAGAAAGAATGGCCGAAAGGCGCTCTAAAATGCCCTGAGCAGTAAGAGGCCTGAGGAACTCTTGGGGTGTCCTGTCTACAGGAGATCCAGACGACAACTCGGACGGGAAGTACGCCTTCTGCTTCAGCGGCATTCAGTAAACGAGAAACGTTGATTTTAGAAATGCTTACACATAACGAGGCTAATGCACCAACTGCAGCATGAGATAGCAGTAAGGTCTCGTTCTGGAATCGCTTTACAGATTCGTTGACGTCCGCCTCCGAGGTTGAAGACGATGCAGCAGCTCGTTGCATCAAAATCAGCCGCTGTTTCACCCCGTCCGACTGACTCCCAAATTGACACCACTCCTCGCATAAACGATAAAGAGTGAGATGCATATTCGGCGGGATGAATCGGTCGAAATCGGTGAGGGATGCGAGCCCGTCAAACAGACGTTCAACAGTGCCACAGAAGTAACGCCGGAGACGCTGCAGTGTAAAATTATCCCGCATGTCGGGAGCGATCAAAAACGCCTGAGTGTTCCGCACGAACTTGAGCACGTTTGCTAAAGCACCGGTAGATCGCTGCAGTCGCAAACAGTGCGCAGTAAGGTAGTATATACGGGCCACGGCAGAATAGAGTCGCTCCTGGCGACGAGTACGGTCACCGACAACAGTAGGACTCGGCCTGAACTTCTCTTCTTGAAATTGACGAGGTGTTAACATGTTCTGGTCGACTGCAAGCGTGGGACCAGATTTAGACCTCGGGTCGTCATAGAATTGCCGACCAGCGAGAAGACTGAGATCGTCGAGGAGTTGAGAATATGCGTTGAATGGGAAAGTGCTGATACATAGAACTGCTGCGTCGCGGAACGGAGTATACTCTGAATCCAGAAATGGAGTGAGATATCTGAACAGTCCCCGCGTAGTTGAGAGCCGCTCCCTTTCAAAGTTGGCGTCAGATGGTGCCCGGGAATGATCCCGTCCAATTTGCGTCATCGCTGCCCGGTTGGACTCCGACATGGTGGCAGTGGAGCAAAGGATTTTGACCCAGACATGCCACTGGTCGATCAAGCCTTTCTTGTCTTTCACCAGGCGAGGCCCCACTCTTTCGGGAGGCACATTGGGGTTACGACTTTGGAAACCGGCCGGAACCCTGCTGCTCAGTCCAGCAAGATGGGACATAATGGGGTGGAATTTCGATGAGGCAGCGACAACGCTCTCACGGAATGACGCTGCAGCTGGACTGGAATATTCCATACAGGATTGCATAAAGGCTGGGAAAAGATGGCGCCAGATTTTGCGATCCTTCTCGTTGTTGCTATCAGCGATACGTAGTGGTATGTCCACCCGTTTCGATTGCCGCCATTGTTCGAGACGCGCCAGTTCTGGTTTATCCAGGAGCTCGTCGTATCCTTTCAGATACGATTTGTCGTGGCCTTTCCCGTGGAGGAGCTCGACGACCGGCAAATATGTAACAGGCCGGTCTGAAGGGGAGGAGGGTTCCGGGGAAATATGGGCAACGAGGAGACCCAAAATGCGAATGATTTTAACCCCATGAGCGTGGATGCTCCATGTCTCCGATGACAGCAAGAACAGGGCGCCGCCCTCGATCTCGACGCATCTCGCAGCGATAGTCGTTTCATCCTCTTCAAGTGACTCCAACGAGCGCTCAGTGAGCTCCCGGATCCAAACGTCAACAAGAGTGACCCATAAGTTGAGCAGCTGGGGCGAGGTGACGAGGAGCTTCGACCCAGTGCCCTCGTGCGTGATGCGGAGAGGATCGAAGAGGAAGTTTGTCAGCCGGGACAACACAGTCGTAGCCGTTGATTTATCTGCCATGAAGCGCTTCAGAGCTACGGTAGCGACGTCACCGACCAAGGGTTCGACGTGCACAACCCCGCGAATGAGCATGTCAATGGCGGTGCTGACGGGGAGATTGGGGTGCAAGCAGCGGGGCCAAGACTGAAAGCAGGTCTGCAGCATGCTGATCTGGGGAACCAGTTGGTTCGGGTACGCGATTGTGCCGCCCTCTGGGTGACGCCGTACAACAAAGTTATGGGACTCTTCATACGCAGGGTTGATGTGGGCGTATGACCATTGGTCATCGAAGATCGACATCTGAACCACAGCATTGCCGCACGTGGTGGCGATGGTGGCCAGAGTCGAGCCACAGCGCTCGAAGAAATCTGGCATCCCGGGCTTGGAGAGGAAGGTGGGCGGTAGGAATTCAGACGATGATGGGTAGTCTTCCCAGGAAGGCACAACCGAGAAGTCGGTGCACGTAGGCCACGTTGGTGTAAGGGATTCCCTCTCTATGGCATGGAGTGAAAGAAGAATCGCCTGAATTGCGATGGCAGTTCTCTCCGGCGCGAGCTGGCTGCCCAGAGTTCCGGACTGGCTGATGGCAGGTTCCTGCATTAATTCCAAACAAAAGTCCCGTCCATATTCGAAATGACGGGAAAGCACGAAATGGGCGATATAAATGAAGGGTTCCAGATGATCATCTGCAGGGAGGACGGAGACTCGATTCGCGGGAAAGAAGTGCCTTAGTAAAGTGTCCAACTTCGTTGTGGTGGTTGAGGCCGACTCCTGGCAGCGGTACAGATAGGTCCAAAGTAGGCGTATCATCCCGTTCATCACCGGAATTCGATATGGCTTTTCCTGAAGAAGGAATCAAAAAAAAAAAAAAAAAAGAGGACAGGTGAGACCGGAATACCTTCAGTTTGGATAACGCAGCCTCGAAGCAGTGAACCCAGTTTTTCAAGAAATACGTTTGGGGAGCAACACAAAGGGACGTGATGACCAGGGGGAAAGCCACATGCCAGTACCGAGGCTTCGACATCATCTCTCTTGCTTTGGGGTAAATGATTTCAATCGCTTTTGCCCATTGCGGGTTGTTGGTCTCGGCTTGAGCGGTCTAAAAGGCCGTCAGACTTATGTGTTCCTTTCAAACTGCGCAACAAACCTTTCCGATTGGATGCAAGAGTTTGACAAGAGTCTCCGCAAAAGCAGTTTTGAGTCGTAGACCATGTGCTTGAGCAAATGACTTGGAAAGAGATTCCAAAAACTCAGCGCCTTCCTCGAATGCCTCTGGCGGCCAAACCTAGTACCCGTAAGATTGACTCTGGCGCACAAAGTGAAAGGATGAACCTTAATTTGAATGTGGTTTATGCCTTTCACAAGGTTTTCGTACTTCATATCAAGATCCTTAGGCACTTGTCCATGCGCAACGGGACCCAGCTCGGCCAAAAAACGATCAGTCACACTCACAAACCTAAAGATAGCCCGTCAACGATCAAGTCAGCTCGAAAAGTGCTTGTATCGCCTACCTAACGTTGGAGATATGGCCTAGGAGCGTGGCATACAGTTCCGCATTGGAGCGGTGGTTGGCGGACTGGGCCAGAAGCTTCAGATCCGGCTTCCGGAATTGCTCGAACGTGGTCTCCTCCAGACTATATCCCATCGTCTCACCAAGTGCGTCCTTAGAAATGGACTGGAGCACGGCAATAAGTGCCCGGCACATGACATAGATGGACGCGAGGGACTTTCTCTCATTGAGAAGGCCCGGAACGTCGTGTATTCTGACGCGGGGGCTAGGTGATAGTGCCATGTGGGTTCTAATCACGTCAGAGCCGACGTTTTCAGTCTGACTTCTCCGCCAACGCATGATGGAGTCCACCACAGGCTTGGTGTGCTTCTGCGCAATTTTCCCTAGCGAGTTGAGAATATCGTCGAATTTGGGGTCCACTCCAGGACCCATGAAATTGGCCAACAGAGGCTCGTGGTCCTAAGTCGAAACATGAGTGATTACTCCTGCATGCGAAACGCCACACTCACAAAAGACTCCTTCAAAAAGACCTCTATCTTGGCCTCGCAAGAAGTCGCGAATCGAATGAAAACAGCATGAAGAGCGTAGTCGGAAGGAGTCTTGGGATCCATAATCACTTTATCCTCGTCAAAATCCGGCGTTTCGCTGCGGTGGACGGGTCCAAACGCATTGGGCACACGCGGAACAGGCGGAGGCGACGGGGAGAATGGATGACTCTGTCCATAGTCACTACCGGCGTCAGAATTATGAAATACCGACCCCGATTGAGAATGGTGCGATTTAGCGTTGCCGTGGCCCTTCGACTTCGAAGACGGAGTTTTGTGAGTGTGTCTGCCTTCACTGGAGCCCGGTGTGGGGGGCCTATGATATGGTGGACTGGTAGTGACTCCATTGGCAGTGGATGGGCGGGCCGTATGATTGAGAGAAGTCGTAGAGCGATTGAAAGGGTTTTTCAAAACAGGGTACGCCTGGTGATCTATGTGAGGGACAGGAGGGGCGTCATTCGCCTTTCCACTCTTGAACGCTGCGCGGATAGAGGCAAACGAGGTCTTTCTCGTGAAACCGGATGAGGCCGCAATAGAAGATTGGGTAGAATGAGCGAAAGACGTCGACGACTTGCTCGTGAAGCGGGTGGTAATTGAATGCCCAGAGTCCTCGGACGCCACCGAGTCGCCTCTGGAATGAGTGGGAAAGTAGCCTCTGTCTCCACGATCAAACCCGGCAGTAGGGGTCATGGCGGTGGGCGAGTCTTGCCCTGAGCTTGAACCACCGAAGGCTGAGCTTGACCCGTTACCAAAGCCACCAAACAATCCATGGCCTCCTGGCCGCCCGAAAGGAACAGGAGTACTGTTGAATTCATCCTCATCGAAATCTGCATGTGCGTCTAATAAAGTCGATAGCTAACAGAAGTTCAACAATACCTGGGATTGTGATTTGGATTGATTCGCTCAGGCTCATCCTGTCCAACGAGACCTCGGGATTGCACCGTTCAACTGGCGAGCCAGACCCGTTAGAGCACTTGACCAGAAGTGCGTTGGGTGTAATAGCAAGTAGCAGAAGATCGACAATGATCGTAACCAAAAGGATGTTTGGTTTAGGAGGCACTGACAAACAACCAGGTTATAAAAGGCGATTTTTTCGGCAAAATCTTCACCGCAGCCTCTTTAGACAGTACCTCATCGTCGTCGCTACTAGGACAGAGGTGATTAGGCCAGCGCAGAACGACGGCCGAGTATAAGAACACGCTCACTACCTTCAATGGTGAAGTGTGTGTCAGACTTTTCCTACATCCTGTAGAATATCCTCTGCAAATGCATTTTTTTTTTCGCGCTCTTAAGCTCAGTGTCTGGAATAGATTATTTTCATACGCCGTCCTCGATCCATTGCCGCAACGGCAGCAAGCCATCCATGTCCGCCTTTTCATCCACCGCCTCCGCCCTTTTGCCAACTTTCACCGATGTTCCCAAAAACACCACTTCGCCTCCTTCCCAGTCATCGAATTTGAAGGCACTCCCGTCGCCGCATTCGAGACCACCCATTTCCGTCCTCTCGCCCTCTTCGCCCAACCCCTCCACTCCCACTCCCCCAGACTGTGATACCCTCCGCTTCTCCAGTTCTCGCTCAAGGATGGTCTTGACCCGATTAATGGCAAGCGTCTCCGAGCTCGCTGCAGCCGTGGCCTTGAGGAGGTCGGCCTTATGTGCGAGGATAAGAAGCGATGGCAAAGTTTGAGAAGGGGGAAGAGACGTCAGAGCATGTAATACAACGTGCAAGTGCCTGCAGAAACTCAATAAATATGCAATATGGCGTGAACAACACTCACTCTGCGACCACCGGTCCATTGCGTGAAACCGTGCTCGAGTCGACAACAAATACTATGGCTTTCGCGTCAGCAATATAATCGTTGACTTGGTCTCTGATTCGCGGATGGCCTGGAATGTCAACGACAGTCAATGCCTTCTTCAGGGCTGGTAGAGCAACGACAGATGAATTGGCCTGCAAAGACGTATGGGTCGGTAGTGTCTGATCATAGACTAACTGATGATACAGCGTTAGTACAATGGATGTGCGCGCAGCCAGTCGACGTGCCGTTGATAGAATAGCAGTTTTACCGCTGTCGGGTGGCCCCACGAGCAATAGCGAATTTCCGGCGTTCCTGGACTTTCTGCGGGTGGCGAAAACGAGGACTGAACGGGGCGTTAGGACGCAGCACAGATTGTGGATTATGTACGAACTCGCAATACAAAAAATGGCTAGAGATAAGGAAGCAAGCGCCAATGTCTGCGTCGTAAACTTGGATGATATTAGCGCAGGGTGAGGCGGCTCGGAGGTCGTATTGGATTCGTCCATAGCGTCGCCAAGGAGTTTGTTCAGATTGAACGCGAACAGACGCTTCTCATTCAAACAAATGTCAATCATGGCTCTCAACAATTTCTTTACGCTCACGGTGCCACAAATACTGGGTTGTACAAAGATTCAAAATTAGGCTGATAAGTACAAATCAGACACGTCGGCTACCACTATTAGTATCATGAAACTTTGTTCTCCTCGAATCCTTAACGTCCCCAAACTCCAGACCCACGACGTGCCTTCTTGTCGGCGTTAATTTCGGCCGCTGAAGCATCTGGCGCTGTCGCTGGATCGGCCCCAACAACAGCTGGATCGGCGTCGTCTGCGGCAGCATCGGTATCATCACCGTCTGCGTTAATGTCGGCCGGGGAGGCATCTGGCGCCGTCGCGGGATCGGCCCCAACAACGGCGGTATCATCGGAATCTGAATCCTCGGTGTCCACATCCTCGGTGTCCGCATCCTCGGTGTCAACATCCTCGGTGTCAACATCGGCACCCTCCTCGGTGTCGTCATTCTCGGTGTCGTCCTTCACTTCCTCATCGTTTTCGACGCATGAGCAATTGTCAAGATCGGGAGAAAGACCCCACGGGCAAGAGGAGTCTAAAAACAAAAATGTGAGTTACGCCGCGACCAAAGGGTTCAGTGAAGACCCACCGTCTCCGAAGCGCACGATGGAATAGTTGGGACCGCCGTAAAGGCCAAGGGTGACACCCTCCAGCTGTGCGTTCCAAACTCCGAACAACTCGCTGTGGATGGGCCGCCTGTGGCAATAAGGCGTAGAGGGGTGGAATCCAAAGACCTCGACAACTTGTCTCGCTTGCCTGCGATATCCCAATGCAACATGGATCAACTCCTCAGAGTTCTCCACATGCGACGACTTCGCAAAGGTGATCATGCGCTCGGCGACCTCCTGCTGGGCGCAGACGTCGGCGTCTGCCAAAAGGGCGGTGTATCCGTCGAAACCGAAGTCAATGCAGGGACTCGACTCGGAAGAGAAGATGTCGCCTCCGCTGTGGAGGCAGAGATCGAGCCATGAATCCCCGAACTCTTCGAACCCTCCGAACCCGTCGAGCCCATCAAAGTCGTTGAGCCCGTGAGAGCTGAGCCCGCCAAAGTCCTGGAAAAGACTGAAATTGCGCTTATCCTTGTCCTTGGTGTCGGTAGAGTTGTCGGCAGGAGCATCGGAGTCATCAGTGTCCTCGGAGTCGTCCGTATCGTCCGAGTCGTCTGTGACGGTGGAGTTGTCGCCGGTAGGGGCAGTCACGGTCGAATTATCTGCGGTGTCTGTTACGGTGACGTTTCCGGCATCGGGAGGCGTTATGGTAGTGTTATCGGAACTTGTCGGAACGATTCCGGATGCGCATGAGGCTGGTGCGTCGAATTGGCTGCAGAATTCTCGCCGTTGAGCAAAATATATAAGGCTTCTCTGCCAAATAGGCTCACCTCTTAAGGGCGACGCCGCGAGCCAGGGGGACTCCGGTAAGCTTGTGTCTGCGGGCGATAGCACGGTCACCCAAAGGTGTCGAGTGCGACAGAAGGGCAAGGCAAAGCGGAACGAGAGCGATCAAGGACTTCATGATTATAATAAGTGGCAGATAAAATGACCAGAGTCGACGAAGCAAAGAATGACAGAGAGCGACCTGGCTCCAAAAAATGCAAGAACGAAGAACGAAGAACGAAGAGCGAAGAACGGAAATATGGAAATTAACAGAAGTCGGGACTCCGCAAGACTTTATATCCCGGCCACATAGGCGCTTCTATAAATGCCTGACAGAAGCAACTGTCAGGGGACTCATGCCGCTGTGCAAGATGAGTGTCATCGACTTGGCCCAGGATAATCCACTGGGGCCATGGTTTATGACATGAATTATTTCGATACACTCCAAGAGGGCCACGGAACGCTCGAAGCTAGGACCCTCAATTAAGAGTAATTCAGGACTAGTTTCCAGTGGCACCGAGCCGATTTTCCGAGCCGGCGGGAAAACGACGCCTTTTGGAATGTGCTGGTTAGGATCAGCGCCCAAGTGCGAGTTGTCAGAAACACCGCTGCAGGGGCTTGACGTTTGTCAATCAGTGTGGCCCGTGAGTAACCAGGATGCGACCAGTGAATGCAAGGTGTGAATGAATGCCAAGAATTATCAGCTGTGCCAGCCAAGGTGGTCCCGACCGCGGATAGCAAGGTAATAGTATCCTCAAGTTTGGTACGAGTTGAAACTTGACGCGTTGACGGCGGCGTCATTCAAAAGCAGGCCAGCTCAGAGCGCTCATTATCGGCGGCAAAATTGTGATGATGGTCGAAACAAGGCCAGTAGGCGCGGCAAGATATACATAGCAGCGCGAGGTCGATGCCCCGGATGTGTGGTTCAGGTTGAACTTGAAGGGAGGGAAGTCTGACTAATGTCCCCATTTGGTCAGCGTGATCGAGGAATTTCTTCAGCCAAAATTATCGAATGGTGGCCTCGACGGGTTCTGAAGACACTCCGCCTCCGCGCAAACGTCTCCGCCAAAACCCGCCGTCGACGCGTAAGACTCAGCAGGAACCCCGTCTTTTCGTCCCCTTCCGCGCCCTCGGCCTCATAACTGACCATGTCCCGTTTGTCCTGCAAACTCGCTCATACAAGGGCGCGACGGATGGGCCCCGTATTCACCTTCTGACTTGTCTCGGAAAGTCGTGGGCTATGTGGGAAGGGGGAAAGATGGGTCTGCTTTTTGTTGGTGAGTAGATGCTTTTATTCGCGCGAGAATTAGTCTCCAATAACTTCGGCAAGGCCCTGACGCCCCCGAGCAAATATCATGTCTCGCAATGGACGGAGACGCTGTCTGGGCCGCTGCTGGCCCTCACGTTATCAAATACATCCGAGGCAAAGAGGCAAGCAGGATCGCTCATATACCTCTTCTTTTTAAAAACTTGAAACCAGGTCTTGCGAGCGACAAATCCCCTCGGGACTACTCTTTCCTTCATCACTATCTTCGGAGCTCAAATACTGGCTCTCACAGAAGATGGTAGACGAATGTTTCTCTGGGAAACATCCACTGGCGGTATATACTTTTCACGATGATTTTCTGCGAGTCTCTAACGTTGCCCCAAGAACTCGACTCGACGGTAGACTTCGATCTGGGTTTCACGGCTACCTCTATCCTCCACCCGGCAACCTACCTCAACAAGGTTTTGGTGTCCAGCAGCGAAGGGAGCATTCAATTATGGAATATTCGCTCCCAGACCTGCATCCACAAATTCTCAGCCGCTCGCCTCGTCTCGGCTCCAAATGCGATTGACGCCGACTCATCGCCGTGCGCAATAACTGCGATGACCCAGTCCCCGGCTATCGATGTTGTCGGTATTGGATTCACCTCAGGGGAGATCTCCGTCTATGATGTGCGTGCGGACGAACGGTTAATGCGGATGTTCATGGAGGGTGGGGGGTGTACGGTCTTTGGGCTTCCGCAGTGGTTCGCCTCCAATGTTTTACCTCAATTCGCACCTGATTCCTCATAGACGGACACCCTGTACTGGCTTCTGCCTCCTCTGCTGGCCACATTGCGCTCTGGGATCTCAACTCTGGGGGTCGTCTCCTCCACATGATTCGTGGGGCTCACGATGGCGCAATCAGCGCCGTCGAATGGGTACCTGGTCAGCCTGTGTTAATCAGCTCTGGCGAGGACAACAGCATCAAGGTCGGTTTTCCGTGACTTTTGCATACTGTTGACCAAATTTATGTGGGCAGCAATGGTTGTTTGATTCACCCACTGCCGCACCCCGACTCCTCAAATTCAGGACCGGCCACCAGGCTCCTCCGCATATTATCAGATACTACGGAGATGACGGAAAGCAGCTGCTGACGGCTTCTAGAGATCGTAGCCTTCGGTGCACTTCAGTTGTCCGTGACTCGCGGTCTTTTGAATTGTCGCAAGGTTTGAGAGCATATTAATATCTTTCCTTTGAATTAAGCTGATTATATATCCAGGGTCCCTTGCCAAAAAGGCAACCACGTTGTCAATACCAATAACATCGCTCAAATTTCCTCCTGTTACTTCAATATCGTATTCGTCTTCCCGGGCCAAGGACTGGGATGACATTCTCACGGGCCACACCGACGAGACATTTGCACGGACTTGGACAATGCAGAGCAAGAAGCTTGGCAAGCACAGTCTCGGGTTCGCAGATTCTGCGAAAGGAAAAACAAAGGAGCGTGGCGTGCTCGGATCTGTCAAGGTACCACCTATATCATGTGTTATCGTATCTATTTCCTTACTCATAATATTTCCAGGCTGTTTGTGTTACCGCCTGCGGCAACTTCGGCCTTGCCAGTTCCTCTACAGGAAGTGTCCACATGTGGAACTTGCAGTCGGGGATTAAACGCAAGACCTTTGATATCGGGCCCTGTCCGCCCGATGTCGCCAGTCGGTTTCAAACAGGCAACAAAAAAGGAGGAAGAACCGTCACCGGGTTGGCCTCTGATGCGTTGAACACCACCATTATTGCCAGCACGTTAGATGGCACCATCAACGTCAGTCTCTTCCGTCTTTATATCTACTTGAACTGCTGCTGAACGCAATTTCAGTTCTTCGACTTCCACACAACAAAACTAGAGCACACTCTGGCATTACCCTCGACAGCAGTGTCAATATTGTTGCACCGTGATAGCGGACTTCTCGCTGTTGTATGCGACGACATGTTAGTTCGTATCGTCGACATCGAGACAAGACGAGTTGTCCGAGAGTTGGGCGGGTTCCGTGGCCGGGTGCTCGACATCGTAAGCAAGCTACTACCCTTTCGTTTCTCTTCTCACCGTCGTTGAACACTAGACGTTCTCTCCTGACTCTCGGTGGCTTATAACTACCTCCCTGGACTCAATCATCCGTACATTCGATGTCCCCACTGGACGCCTAATCGATGCTTTCCGGACCTCCAGTGTCGCCACCACCTTATCCTTCTCTCCCACAAACGACTTCTTAGCCACCGCTCATGTGGATAGCGTCGGCGTTTATCTTTGGTAAGCATATCTAATAGCTTCCGTTTTACATGCTGAGTATGACCCTCAAGGGCCAACCGTGCCCAATACGCCGAGGTGTCTTTCCAGAGCGTAACGGACGACGATATTGTCGATGTTGCGCTTCCTTCGATGCAGGGAGTAGCTGAAGACGAAGGTCAGCTCGTTTTAACCATCTCGAGTCCATCGCCGAAACTCACACGATGTAGCTCTGGACGCGCTGTCGGCCCTCACCGTCCAGGACACCCCCGAAGACCCGTTCTCCACTCCTCCGCAACTAGACGGGGATCTCATCACGCTCACACTGCTGCCTCGTTCAAGATGGCAGACGTTACTAAATCTCGAAGTCATTCAGGTGTGCAAGGATATATATTGTCCGACCCAGGTTTCATTTTAACGTGATGTATCCAGCAACGAAACAAGCCCAAGGAGGCCCCAAAGGCCCCGGAGCAGGCGCCCTTCTTCCTTCCGACCCTCCCAGGCGTAGAACCGCGCTTCGCGCCCGCACAAAAAGACTCCGACGACTCCTCCAAAAAGGACACTCGCAGACTGAAGAGGGCTGCAGAGGGCACGCAAAGCGTGTTCCTCGAAAAATTAACTGCCGACGACGCTGCAGGCGATTGTGCGTTCTCTTATTTTCTTATCATCTCG
The DNA here is from genome assembly GCA_029282285.1 of Mycena rebaudengoi. Lineage (NCBI taxonomy): Eukaryota > Fungi > Basidiomycota > Agaricomycetes > Agaricales > Mycenaceae > Mycena > Mycena rebaudengoi. Next base: position 7,796 of record JARJCX010000431.1, on the reverse strand, counting down.
GAAGCGTTCAACTTTGCTAGACGAGGATTTCTTCGCTTTCGCAAAAAACGCTGTCGCCTGCTGCCATCGACCTGGAACTGCGGTCGCTCGTCATGTTGGACAGCTTACGGACCTTCATAAATGCATTGACGCGGCGACTACTGTCCCACCGCGATTTCGAAGCCGTTCAAACGTTCCAGAACGTCTTCTTACGGATGAATGCCGAGGTTATTGTAGACAACCCCGAGCTGCAGGCCGATTTAGAGAGACTGATGGAAGTGCAACGGAAGGAGAGCGAGCGGGTTTTGGAGTTGATCGCGTCCTCTCTAGGTACTTTGGGTTTCGTGCGGGAGACTTTGTAGATTTGTCGAAATATTTCTTGTGATATTTCTGCATCCTCGTTTGTTTGTCGTGGTGTGGCAAGGCCTTCCCAACTTTAACTTGGCTTGCTGTTCTGAATTTCTGTATCCTCCTTGGTCCATGGGAGAATCCCCAGGGTGGACCGTCGTCACAGGAACTTTCGTAACATGCAAGTCCGTCTTTCCCCGGCGTACAAACGCGAAGTGTAACTGAGCAATCGATCAGCCGTCGCAAGCACATGTATTACTGGCTTGTACGCGGCGTTCAAGGGGAAGCGCCGGGAACATCTTGCTGCAGCGTCTGCATTTAACAGCGCCGTAACCGCCGCGACATTTTTTTGTCAGTTGAACAGCACCCTGGCCCATTCTCTCCACTGAGTCTTTGTAGCACTTCGGGAATACGTTGTCAGCCCAGTCATACGTGCTGCATCTCGACCAAACGATCCTGCAGAGCAAAATCACGTTCCACAACATCTTTCGTGGTCTCGGTTGAGGAGAAACAATCTTCTGGATAGCGGTGTGAGCGGGGCTGTTACTGGCGGGATCCTGCGAGGAATAACTGGTTTGAAGTCCGCATCTCTGTATTCCATGCGCTCATCTTCTACTAGCTGGTCGACGAACTGTTGTACCGGCAGCCATCACTGCAGGAGCGGCATGTGTTGCTCTCCAGGCCGCGTACAATGAATTGAGTATTCAGAGAATTAAGTACGTCGGGAAAACGTTATCGCAAAATTCCCCTAGCGCCCTGCAAGTCCCTACCCCAGCGGTCCCACAAACCACGAAACCTCCCCTCAAGAATCGTATCTTGGGCCTTTTCGGAGTGAAAGTACTCTCCAATGAGGAGCTCCTGGTTAAACTGAGGCGTCAACGAGACTCGCATTTGACCAGGATCAGAGAGTTGGAACAAGAACTGGAGCAGGAGCGGACGCGTAATGAGAAAAAGTAGAAATTATGTAGCTTAAACAAATATAATGTCAAGAATCCTTGCTCCAAATTTCAATTATGCCCTTCGCGTGCGCGTCAAGGCCAGCAACTATGATCCGTCGTTCATCGACGACCAAGGCGTTCACTTTGGCGATTTCGCTGGCCTGTTTTTCCCAAATCTTGACCAGTTGCACATTTTCATTGGGTTCACGGACAATTCGATATTGTGTGATTGTCCCAAGCAACGTAGAGAGGGTCAGGGTCGAAGGGTCGGAGAACGCCCTGGAGAGAGCATCCATGAGAGGGACTGGAAGGTGGAAAAACGACACGTACAGCGCAACAATAGGCCCCTCGGCGACCTTTTCCAGGAGTTCTTCGCTGGACTGGAAACCTTCCCATTTTCGTTTCTTTTTAGTGGCACCAGGTTTCGTCTGATTCCCTTTCTCTCCGCCAAAGCCAGCCCATAGACGGCCATCGGCGGTGCCTACAGCCATTATGGCAGTCGAGGAAAGCGCAGCAGACATAACAAACGGCGGGGACAACGACATGCCATCAGCGATAGGAAATGGAGCTAAGGTAATAATATTTCGGTCAGAATAAAAACGTCCTGTGAAACAAGACCTACGAATATCGCGCCTTGACAGAGTAGTGCCTTGCATAAAGTCGAAGTGGAGGAGAGCGCTGTCATATCCACCGCTTACAAGTTCGCGGGGACGGTCCGGAATAAATCTGGAGAGTGTTAGGCACTGAATAATCTGTTATTCGAGGCGCACCTAACGATGCCGCATATCTAACGATTATCAGACAATGAAAATTATAGCTGAACTTGGCGTACACTCGTATGACTGGTTTTCATCCGTGAGACTGTTCTCGTGGATAGGTCGACAACGCCAACGCTTCCACTGTCAGTGCTGAATGCCAAATATCCCCCGTTTAACGCAAGCTGGCATGAACATGTAGGACACATAGTTCAGGACTTAATCACAAAACTTCGCACTTCGTTAAGAACATCTTCGTCACCGTCGCATAGCTCAATGACTGCAGTAGCGTCTGCCACTGTCTGCACTAGTTTGGGAGAGTCCATTCGAAAAGAAAAGGCCTTGTTCATAATTATGACAACCGCTATGACCAGAATGGGTCCGAGGCTTACTTTCCGCCCGCAAGCCAGCCAAACGTCGCGTAAATCCGCCCCAGGTCGTTTAAAACAGACAACAGAGGAGATTTCATTTCCTAGCCCACTTATCGCCCGACATACTTTGAACGAAGACAAGTCATAAACGCGCATAGATCCATCATCTACCGCGCGACGCGTTCATCAAGGGTTCCCAAAACTTTTGCTTGGAAGAAAAACGTACCTGATCCGGCAAAAAGGTGGCCAGAGTGTCCAAATGCTATAGCGGAAATAGGAGATGGGGTATGGAGTGATTGAGACACATGGTAGCTGGGGAGGGCCTTGAGCAAATCTTCCAGCATGAAGGTTGGATAAAGCTGTCGGCTGTTCGGGCCGCGTAAATGACATGACATCATCAACTGGAACCGAGCAAAGTGCTCCTCATCTTCTTCACCCATGGCTGCTGCTACAACTGGGGCTCCAAAATCTCTAGTAGATTTGGAGAGAATCCTGGCCAATGACATTAAAATCAAAGTAGCAGGCAAGTCGTGCAAAGAAATATTCGCTCATTTATGTCTAACACACAGTAGGCGTCGATGGCAAGTCCGACGCTGAATCTCGAGTGGGACAGAGCTAAATCAGAGCAGTGGATGGTGTTCTCCGCGGAAAATTTATGGCTAAAGACAAGTTCTTGAGTGCCGCATCCTCCGACGGCTTCGGTTTCTGTAGCGTCATCTTGTCAGTGTGCATTCCAACTATCTTTAGCTCATACTCACGATGAAGCGACAGTGGATGGGATATTCACGACACTGTCTACTCTCGCGAACTACTGATATCCAACAAAGAGAACGGCTACCGTGATATCGTCGCATCCATTGACCTTTCCACTTATCGCCGGATCCCTTGGGAGAATAACGTTCCTTTCTTTCTTGTGTCATTCCTAGATCCAGACACGAGGGAGCCGCTTATTGTTGATCCTAGAGGACTTATGAGTATCACCACAGAGCGGGCTGCTGCTGTCGGAAGGCAATGTTTTGCTGGCGTGGAATACGAAGTCTGTCCCACTGTTCGCCCTTGCTTTTTGAGATCTAAACGCCTTGAATAGTATTTCAACTTAAAGGTCCATACCCAACCCTGCAAGAAGTATCCAGTCTTATTCTTTTGCAGAAACCCCTCAAAGTTTGGCCGAGAAGAAATTTGTCAATTTACAGCCATTAACACCTGGAAGTGCGACATCCATCCTGCCGTACCACTGTATTTTGTTTTGATCTTGTTACAGTGCACGGATACTCTCTCTTGCGCACTCAGCTAAACAATGACTATTTCCACGAGCTGTTTGACGAAAGCTACAAGTTCAGCATCGCAGTTGAAGGCCACCGTACGTTTTATCTTCTGTACTACACCTACTACCGATCATCTCATTGATCACCCCAGATACTGAAACGGGCCCTGGCGTTTTTGAAAGTGCATTGGCCTACACATCCGCACTGCGAATGGCGGACAACGCTATTTTGTTCAAATATCTGGCCAAGAGCATAGGATTCAAGCATGGGGTTACCCCTAGTTTTATGGCCAAGCCTTGGGGAAACGTAGGAATTTCTTTTGGCGTATTACACGTGTCTGACACTCTACAGTTGCCTGGTTGCAGTGGGTTAGTGCTCCTCGGATCGACATTTAATGCCTAATATCACCTTATCTCTTCAGCCACATTCACGTCTCGCTGCGAGATAGTTCGGATCGAAACGTGTTTGCTGTTCGGACTCGGAACTATCGAATGGCCGATCGGATGCAGCATTCAAAGACACCGCATTCATGAGCAGCGAAGGCGAATCTTTCCTCGCCGGTGTCTTGGAGGGCATTGCAGACGGTGAGCGGCAACTTTCGCTCTTCCTTTCGATGGCTCATCTTCTCCCGCAGTTATGCCTTGGTAAAGTGCACATGCATGACGAGAATGAAGCTCACATTTGATTAGCTGGTACCGACTATCAATGGCTACAAGCGCCTGGTAGGTGGCGAGGCATTTTGGGCCCCAAACGCTATCACCTACGGTTATGACTCCCGCGCGGCGTCGATTCGAATAATCTCGCCGCCATCAGTTCCGCCATCCGCAACCAGGCTCGAAGTCAGAATTCCCGGTGCAGATATGAATCCCTATTTCGCGCTTAGTGCTGTGTTCCTACTGGGCCTGAGAGGTATAGAGAAGAAGCTTAAACTGACGACTCCTCCGATCAGTCACTTCTCCCCAGAAGATAGAAAGTCCGGGAAGGTAGCCAGTGCGACCGGCTGTGGATGAATCTGATGCGTGACATTTCAGGTCGAAATGCTGCCTACTTCGCTTGAATCTGCTACAGCTCGTATGATGCGAGCAGACAGCATCGCGCGCGAAAGTGGAATGCTTGGGGATGTGTTTGTCGAACATTTCGGAGGTGACTGTCCTTAAGCTGCGCTGTCTTTCAATGCACACTGAAGCTCATGGTAAAGGAACCAGAGAACATGAGGTCAAGCTCTGGAATGAAGCGGTTACGAATTGGGAAGGTGGGCATTCCTGTGATTGGCTGTGATCCATGCTGATGGTTACTTTCTCTCCCTAGTGGAACGCTATATCGAACTCGCGTAGTGCGGCACTCACTGTGTGTAATGTGAGAATAGTCCGGGTTTGGATGGCAATATATTCGAACGGGCGCTAGTTTTCACCCTATACCGATATTTTCCACGATATTATAACGTGCATTGATATTGCATCATAATATGTCCATGAAAGTGCGGCTGATACTCGCCTGCTCAAGTTGTTTTCGGTAAACTATGTAACCATTGCATGAAATGGGGAACATCCTGCAGCGAGTTAGCATCGCTCAAAATTGAAGGGTGGCTTATACCTCTGCAATTTTTCCTGGCCTACTTCGTTCCACGAAATAAGTGCTCAAATAATTTAGCTGATATAAGAATTGGGAGAGAAACAAACGTACGGAATGCTGCCTCCGGGCGTGCTGGACGTCGCCATTCGCCACTCGACCTCACCACTTGGAAGCTCCTGGAGGGGTTGAGCTGCCGATTGGCACTGTACGTGTACGAGGTCACCTTTATGCGCTCAGCGCTGACATATCGACCCTTTACACCCTTCTCCCTCTAATTTAGCCAAATCTATATCTTCGGTTAAATCCACTGGAATAGAAACAATGGTGCTGTATAATTGTTGAATAGTTTAGAAGTTTATCAGATAGATATACGCACCCTGAGCGCGGGGACTCTTCGTTGAGATGTGTAATTTGTACGACAGTGAAAACTCGCGGTGAAATGGGGGGCGAAAAGGTGTAATGCAACGTCCATATCTTTTGTGTTTCAGAGATTTCTTTGACCAAGGTCACCTTGCTGATATCAGGAATAAATCTACGCGTAGTACACGGTAATTAGCTGCTGGGAGGAGCGGATGTAAATGCAGATGAACTGACTCCTTCTCGTTGACCGCTTTGTCCTTGCCGAGTTTGGACCAAAGCTGCTCGAAGGTAGCCTCCTCTTCCTTGTGTACACTGACCTATATTAGCATAGCAGTTGTGAACAACTATCTTCCAAGTGTGTGGACCGCCTGACCCGACAGTGCCAAGCTGCACCATCCTCTGGAGCTTTAGAACGGGAGTAGGTCTTGACGCCCTTCACAGTCTTCCCCTCTTTCCAAGCCAGGGTGGATTCTAGCAATGCATCAGCCGCGGCCAGTGTCTCCTCGTCCGAAGGAATGGCTTCCGACCGTTATCAGTCATATAGTTGGCGCAACTCGAAGAATCTACCTGAGACTTTCAAACGGCGTTATCGTGAGCTGCATATGTGAGTGTGGGGAGTGGTTTGACTTGGAGGCGAGAGTCTATTTTTATAACTTTTATTCTTGACGATCAAGGCAATAATAATCAGTCCCGCCAAGTACACGCATGCTATCCAGGCGCTACTTACTCGCAGTCGGGAGGCGCCTCGCTTTGACCGTGCCGTACTTCTCTCAGTCTGGCACCTTTCGCTGAGTCCTGATGTTCAAGTGATTTCTATTAGATCTGCAGAGTTTCCAACTTGCCAACAACTTGCTCTTGTGCTTGCTACGAGCTTGCGGCTTGCGCTTACATGTGGGTTTCTGGACGCACTTAAGTTTATCCGATCTTCATCTGTCGGTCATTCGGGTCGCTCGCTTCGTGCATCATTCAAGTTTTGGCTTGGGGTTGGTCGCAGAATTCACTCTGGAACAATTTGAAGGCCTGAGTGTGCGACATCTCTATAACTTGAATCGAGGTAAGTACGAGTCTCAGACTACTTAAGTCAGTAGTTAAGCGAAATATGGAGATTCGGAAACAAAATTGCACATGTCGTATCTGATAAGATCATACGATCTCCATGTTTTTGAATCGTTCCCTGAACCACCATGTCCTAATGGACACCCCACCTACCAGCCCTTGAGCACGGGCACTAGAGACGGCACCACTGGTACGTGAATTTCCTTCACATTCCCCCCAATTCAGCTAAAATCTATCTGCACCTCTTCGCATGCCTTTGCCAATGCTGAGTTTGACTCCAGATACGACCAGCCACCTCCACGACAGCGACCCTTCTACTACTAGAATTTACGGTACCCGCTCCAAGTGGGCGTTGTTCATTAGGTATGTCATGTGCACTGGAACATAAGCGCGCAGTACTGACTCATTCTATTAGCCTGGGATTAGCTGCTTTTTTCTATTCTTTAGATGCTTCTACCCATACATGTATCTATCATACGCTACATCTGAATTTGGCGGCCATAGGTTATTGAATTTCTCTGCACACATATATCTAATAGCCGTTGACTTGTTGCACGCAGTCTGATGGCCCAATCCAAGTCGTTCAAAGCATCATACGTTGGTCCATATTTATTACTAGTGGGATATTATTCCAAGTAACAACCAGTCGCTGTCGGTAAACCTGTAATCGCCAAAGTCGCAGATGTGGGATCCCGAGGCACGGCTTACTGTGGCGTTTGCTTTTCTATCTCGTCGGTATGCTTTCAAAATGTTCCCTGATCCCCTCTACGACTTGAATTTATGCATCGTGAACAGGATACACTACAATCTCAACGGCTCAAAATATACAGGCAGTTGCAGCAGGTATCATCCTCTACGCCATGTGAGAAATTGCATGCCCGTGAATTAATATATCTATAATTTGCACACAGAGGCTATACGCAAGTCCGTTGTTCTTCTTCATGAACCCAATCATGATATCTTGCCAGTGGACTGCAATTGCTGACACAGGTTATAATTGCCGACATAACGACCCTCAAATGGAGAGGGCTGGTGCTATCTCTCAACTCGCTCCCATTCTTGGTGAATGCATTTCTTGGATCCAATATATCTGCCGCAATCATAGAGCATGCAGGCTGGAGATGGGGATGTACGTGTCATTTTCCAACCTTG
>JARJCX010000430.1:0-80505 GCA_029282285.1 Mycena rebaudengoi | reverse complement strand
TTTCAACACTGAGCAACTCTGTCAGAAGTGTAAGGTAGAAGGTGGGTCTTTAGCATTCTAAGACCCGTAACTGGCGAGTTGCTTCAGACCATCTGACATCTCTTGTTACGTTGAAACCTAGCTGAGGATTGTTGCCAATGGTGGGGAAGGCTTTATTGATCACCTAAGAAGTTCTACTCCTCAATCAGACATGGCGCACTATACGCTAACATTTCCATGTGTGCTCCTCCAATAGGAGAATGAGGCGATAACCACCTCAGCGTCGTCGGCGTCCACCATCCCTGCCTCGCAATTCCGGGTGAATTTGGCCCTATCGTCGACGTCGCCGCCATCGTGAATAATCTTCGCAATTATCTTGCAAATCTTTTTGTGGTCTCCCCATGCGCGCTTCTGGCATTCCTTTCCGCAGTACGAGACCACTCCGCACGCCGAGCATCGTTTGAACGTGTGGGAGCTCTGGAGCGATTCAGGGCACGATTTTGCATAGCATCGCAGGGACTGCTTCCACGCAACAAGGAGAAGCGGAATAGTCTTCAATGGCGGTCCATTTACAATGATATCGGCTTTTTCATACGCGTTTTCTATAAGCCTTGGATCGAGTCCGTCGGGAGACACGTCGTCGTCGTAGAGGAGGGTTACGATGGACGTGAATGTCAGGACAGAGTCAATCCTGAACTCGCCTTCCCCGTGCCTGACTACCAACGGCGACTTCAGAAGCTTCGCTGCCCGATCGCATATGTGAACTAGCGCATCTTTGTGAGCGACCGGCATGTCGTCCAACACTCCGCTATGGCGCCAGATCGATGAAAGAAGTCGTTGAGGAAGGAGCTGATGCGCCTCATGTGCTGGACCAGCCGCTCGCAGGTGCGAGCCAGCTCGGGGACAGAGAATTTTGGGCCTATGTGGGAGGAGGCCTCGTCGCATATACGCTGTACCGTGCGCACGATAGTAGGAAACAGAGTCTGGGAATGGACCATCGCTGGCGTGACCATGAAGCGACAGAGCCGCGCTATCGAGCCCAGCAACTCGATCGGCCAAGGATCCAACAAGCAGACGTGTTGCATCCATTGCTCTATCGATCTGACGACAGTCCTCTGCCCCGATATCCGGAAGGAAAACGTCGTCGACGCTTACGGGCCATTTTTGTCGACTCTTGTGTTTCGCGAGCACGGTGGCATTCGTTTTGTGGAGAACGATGACAATACGGAAGATGACAATCTTCATAAGCTCTTCCATGTCCGAGATAGATTCGTCGGCCCTGGCTTCGCGGGCCTCCCTCGCATCGTCGTGGAAAGTTTCCATGAATTGGGAGCCGATAATATCATCTGGGGGAGCTGTACATCTGCATTTCGACATCTCGTCGATGAGGCTTGCCATCTGAGCATCCGTTCGAGGGGACAGGATAACCTAAAAGCGGCAGCCAGTCCTTCGTGCTCCTCGGCCTCCGCGAAAATGCGGAGCCAGCAGGCAGTTAGGAAGCCGGAGCAGTATTCATATTGAAGGGGGTTACTGAAGGCGATATCGGAAAACAGAATCGCTTGTGGAACGATCATTTTCTGGATCTCCGTAATCAAAAACTGCTCGTCTGGAGTGAACGGCGCTCCATCCATGGTTGCTAGATAATGATGAGCAAGTGGCGCATTGAGGTCTCGAGATCCTGGGAGATTTAGAGTGAAATGCTTACAGATTGTGACAGATAAGAAAGAAGGAGAACTGAGTGCGATATTGACTATATTGCCTGCCTATCTGAGTCGCCTTCAAGTTCTTTGAAGAGTTCGCGTCCAAGCTGTGCACGTGTTCTTTCTGATGCTTTGGCCACGATGATGATCGGCAAAACCTGGACTACTAACGCCATTCGCCCTAACAAGCAATTTGGGAAGAGGGCGGTAGTGGCACAAAGCCGTTGGAAGAATACGCGAGATGCAATTGATTCGACTGTGTGAGGTCGCTTAGAGGTCACTGCATTATATCATTGCGGAAAATCATTCGACAATCTAACCCTACGGTACCGGTATGGAATGCCATGTATTTTCTTCCATAACCCTTGAGCGTCTGTGGCCCCAGTAAATTGGTATAATCTATAATACGGTTCTAATTAAGTTAGTATATATTAAGTGGATTACAGAGCGTTGGATGCGCAGGTGAACACAGAACCTACAGCCGCTGCTGCATAGCTGTCGATGATAGACTGGATCGAGGTCTACGAAGGACCACTGTGTCAGCGAGGAACTGGGCCAGATGAATGAATGAACGCACGTAGGTTCCGGCAACTAGCATGAAGAAGCCCAAGGCGATCAAGAAATAGTTGACCAGCGTTTCGAAGCTGCGCAATGGCCCAGCCCACCTGGTTTGTCCGGGGTGAAGGAGCAGGTAAGCCATTCCCCAATAGATGAACCTAGCATTATGTGAGCCACCAGTATCAGAAGCATATCATATAAATCGTACCCGAACCAGCCATCTACAATAACAAGATTAAATACGCAATAATGTTGAAAAAGGCAAAAACGCACCGAACAAGGAACTCATGAGACTCAGCATGTCGGAGAAGAATGGGATGACCTCAGCGATGAGGAAGGCAAAGACCCAAGTCACACCGATGATTCCGGCCCATGCACTCCAGGCAGTAAGCGAGTTGGAGTTCTTGTGCTCCGAGTCGCGGAAGATGCGGAAGAAGATGAAGCGAGCTGTGACGGAGGAATAGAGGGATCCGAGGTATACGATGGTGGGTATCGCAAAGGAGAAAGCGATCTTTTTGTATGTAGGCTGCAACGACCCAAACGCCGGGGCGGTTATGTACTGGTTACCCACGTAGTGGTACATAATTGCACCACTTTATTACGATCAGTGGCAGAATTACTTGAGGTGCAAAGAAAAAATCATACCAGAGGGTGAAAACGACGACTTCGCAGATTGTTACGGCCCAGAGAGCTAGGTTCTAAATGAGCGATGAGGCTGAGCACATAAACGAGGCACACACCTTTTGGGAAATCTTTTGGCTCCTTCATCTCCGCAATAAACTAATAAATGGTAAAGATAGGAAATGCCTCAAAGTGGATAGAGAACCAACGGAAGGAATAGTGATTTGGCCGATGAGAGTGTAGCTGATGTTAAGGAAGGCCGACATCCCTGAATAAATTGAGTGACGGGACTGAAGAGAAAGAAGCTGAGACTCACCGGTCACAAATGTTATTCCAGGACCAGCAAACATGTCGACGATGGGTTCCTTTCCAGGTACGTACCCGAAGGGTTCATGCTGAATCCCCGAGAAAACGATAGCTAACAGGACAGCAATGCCCATTGTGATAGCGCTGAAGGTTCCCAATCCGCTGAGCTGGCTGAGAGTACGAGGGAGACTCAAAAGGAAACAGAGGATGGCAGAAATTGCGCTAAATCCTATGGTACACCAGGCCGAGTTGGTCAAGGTGTTCAACAGTTTCGCTCCAACCAAGCAGTGCAGCGCTATTCAATAAAATTAAATTCGGCACCTTAAAGTGGGACAAATTAATAACCTTGGATGAAAAGTATTGTTCAAGATGAACCTAGGGCGGAAAATATAGCTTGGGACGAAAGAATTGGCAGAATGAGGTACATTACGGCGGTAAAGTTATAGGCAAGATCAGAACCTCCAAATAGGATGCGTCCAATGTCACAGACGTCTCGAACTTCTGGGTGCTTCATGCAAAATTTCCATACGATAAGCGCTGCGAAACATTAATGAAAGCGCGGGAATGAAAAGACAGACGGAGTCGCACAAGTGTACTGCATCAGATCCGGCCACGGCGATCGTGATGAGAACGCCAGGGACCAGTCCAAGGACCGAATATGACCTTCCTTCCTCGCAGAATTTAGGGAGGGATACGGGTTTACTGCGTTGAGCGACGTACCAAGGGAACGATAAAATTGCGAGACAAATGTATTCCGAGAACAAGAGCCCAGCAGTCTGCGGCGAAAGCCTCCATGAGACGACGACCCCTGAGCATTTGGATAGATAACGCACTTTTTGCCAAGAACATGTCCGATATTGAATATCTTTCCACTCTCTTGCGCAATCTGGTCGGATATGCTGTACACTGTGCTTCCAGCCAAAGACTCCACGTCTGAAGCTATTTTCGTGTCTTTCACGTCCTCCATGGTTTCTGACACGAATGTTGCGATGCTCGGAAAAATGGCGCACTAGCAGATAAAAGCACAGTCAGCATAAGATGGCAGTTCAAAAAGTTATAGTACTCACAGAATAAATTCGCGGAAGAACGGAAAACGTACTCAACCATTTCGGTGCTGTTTTGTTGAGAGCAATTGCGAAGATCAAGATGGAAGCACGCAATATGATGGAATCAAATTCGATCATATCAAATTGATAAGCGGCGATAAAGAAAATCAATAGCAAATAGGGGTCATGGAAGAGTCCTCCGAAAGATAAACAAGCTCAAAACCGGCGATGCTGTGATTCTCTGCCATCGGTTGTGAACAAGTGAAGGGACAAAAAAATGCTGGTATCTGCTGGCATCTTATTGCCCCAAAAAAATGGCCGAAAAAAATGCTGGAATATGCTGAGTTACTACGAATTGCTGACTTTCAATTTTTCCGTTTAGGATCACCTCGCTTAAATGGAAAAAAAGGTTCCTTCCATCATATTTTAGTGCTCCTCTAGCTGACGCGTTGCTAATGCCAGCAGATACTACTGTGCCGTGGGTTGAATGGCCCGTCATGCTGCCTTATCGCATTGCTCGACATGTGCCCTGGCCGTCCTTTTGTTACAGTCCATTCTGACCTAGGATTAAATCTACTTCAGCTCCATTACAACCCAAAATCTGATCTTCGTGTTCAAAGTCGGCGTTCAGTTTTGTATTCAGCTCTCTGTACTGACTATTCATCGTTTTAGATACATACTCTCCTTCAACTCTTACCACCACCACCCGTGGCGTCGTAGCCTTCATTCTGGCACCGAGGAATCGATACTTCCCGCGGCGCCCGCTCTACGCCCGTCGCGCCGTTTACTTGTCACCCTCGGTGAGTCCTTGGTTAGTAGCTACTATCAAAAGTATAGAATTATCGAAATTATCCCAAGCTGCCCTGGCACACATTCCTGGCTCATTGTGTATGCTCTAACTCACACCGCGTCTCCTGGACCTCAAAGTTCGCTGCATCTTCAACATAATGCCTATCAATACTGAGTAGAGCACACTTGAGTCCGAAAGTGTAGGCCGCCACTCCCACCTGCACAAACAAGATCCTCGTTGAGCAACTCACATCCGCGATCTGAACGGCGGCGGTTCGAATTGGTGGTGGGCATAATGTATAGAATTCCACCCCTGTTTGTGTTGGCGTATTTGACCCTTGCATCTGATTGACCAACGCTCAGTCGCTTCATAATTCGATGCTCAAACTGGAATGGGAGATGCAGATCCCGCCCAGACACGAACACTCCGAATCATGCAAACAAAGCGCTGCAAATTTTCTTAACGCACCCGCAGGAGAGGCGAACGCCCATCGCCCCCTGACACGAAACGGATGGAGGGAGGCTTCACTCGGATCCAAGGGGACTTACGCTTCAGCCCTGTTAGATGTGGGGCATCGATTCCACGGTCGCCTACATCATCGGCATGGCACATACAAGCAAAGCTACCACCAGCGTTCATCCCGACTCCTGTTCGAGGTATCCTTTATGCCGATTCCACCATTCACTCAAAAATGCGACGTAGTCCTAATGTCGTCTCGCTTCCTCCAAACGTTGCTTGAATGTGGAGAGAAGCTGAGTCGGAGGAGGCTGCACACTCTGAAGTTATTGGATAGCCGGATGAGTGGATATCCCAAAAGCAAAAACTGTGGAAAGAAAGCCACCTTAAGCCATTGCACAATGTTCTTCAGGTCGTTTATAGTCATAGCAACTGTTTTGAGTTCTGATAACGCTTGTAGAAGATCATCAGAAGGAGGACAGCCTCTCAGTATTAAACCACATCTTTCCGTCACCACACTTGAGTCACAATGTCAGGAGTATCGAACAAAACTCACCAGCGAGAGATAAGACTCACCAGTGAGGATAAGCCTCCAATGGCAGTGCGGCGGCACGCAGGGCGCCCATTGCTAGCCCCAATAAGAAGGGACTCTGCTCCCGCTGCACCAGCAAGGTTTTGTTCGAGTGGACGAGTCCGCTAAGAAGTGCCCAGTCGCTGCCCACAATTTCGCGCAGAGGGCAGATCGCTGCCCCCAGCTCTTCCCAAGACATATCTAAGAGATAATGAATTCTCATAGATTGCAGCTTTCTTTAAGTGTGCCCGCTCCGAGCCCACAAACTTGGAGAATTTTGATCAGCTGCGGGGATAACAGTGGCCAAATATTGTCGCAGTTTGAGTGCTGCTCTTGTAAGGGCGGAGGAGAGCTCCAAGCCTTACAGCAACGCAACATGAAAGTATAGTTCTCCCCAAAGCCGAATGCAGCCCTCGGGGGAGGATTGAATGTCTGCACCCATTTTAGTCACTGGCACGTGAACGACCGGGCATTGCAACGCACCTTCAGCCATTTGGTGAACTGCGTGGCCTCCTCCGACTCGCGGTACCGATAACCAAAGAAAAAGATGGGGTTTATGGACTGCACCAGCTGCAGAAGATTTGGAGTTGGCTCGGCAGAGGTAATGTATTTGAAGCCGTCATCGATGAGCCCCCTTGACGCAAGTTTGGTTACATTTCCAGGTGTTCAGATAGTCATTTCTTACCACGCAGGGACTTCTTCTAGTTTCAGAAGAGGCATATCATATGTATATGAAAATGCCTTCAGCATCTGATATGCGAGGCGTGAGCGGACTTCCGGACTGCCGACATAAAATGGACCGGATCGGGAGGGATTAACAAGGAAGTCGGGGAATGAGGCATGGTGCACAGAAGGCAAGTTCAGGACAACCCTGTCGGATGGTGGTATGTCGAAGAGAGAATTCAGACCGCGCAACATCAGACGAAGACCGCCCGGTTCCAATTCGAGAAGCTGTTCAGCGTCGGGGATCGACAATTCATTATATATCTCACCACCAGCATTGACCGCGAGCCACCCGACTAGCTGCGGCCGAAACTCCACGGGAACACCAGATAGGATGTGATGGTACAGCTGGTCGAGGTTGTCGAAAGGTGATCCGGAGATACTGTCCTTGATGCCCAGAACAATATTGAGACGATCTACTGGCTTAAATCGTTTATCATCGACGAATTTGATGACAGTGGATGCGTAAATAAAATATCCGGATGATTTCTGAACAAGCTGTTCGAGAACTTCGAAGGGGGGCCAGGGCGAAGGGACCATAGCCATGGTCCGGTGTTCCGCATGGATTCGAGCAAATTGATCCAATAGATATTTGCGCACGTCCTGGAAAGACTGCTCAATGTTCAACGGTCGATGGGACTGGGTCAAGCTTGGATCCTCGAAAACCTCACGAATGTGAGATTCTGGTCGGCTGCTGATGAAAAACAGGATAGGAAGGACTTCTCCGCAAGTCGCATTGCCAATGGACCGTAAAATCTCTTCCTGAATATCGTCCCCTTCACACTCGTCCAGGCCATCAATGATAACAGACACTGGTCGGGAAAGATAACTTTTTCGACATGGGTTGATGATCAACTGTTGAAGCTGGGCGGACAGTGACCTGGCGACAATGGCAGGGTCGTCCTCAATGATCTGCGAAACGAACTGCTTGAACTCGGGGAGGAGACGGGCAAGCTGATATGCGATAGTTGGGAATAGCTTGCTTGCGTTGCCGCGAGATAAATGACCACGCTTAAAAAGAAGGCTCCACCCAGGCGATCTTCTGCGTTCAACTTCTGGCACAACGACTGTGCAATGGCTGATTTCCCAGAGCCGGCCGGACCATACAACCAAAGAATGGGGCTGCTTGGTTCACCATCTTGTGGTGGTAATGACTCGTCATCATCGGAGGCATCCGGATCGACGGGGTCATGGGACGTCCGTTTTTCGGGTGGTTCAATACCATGGGCCCAATTGCAGAGGACGTCAAGCATCCTTGTCCGCGTATCGGGATGGCATTGTGGCTGCGGAAACCTTTCTGCAGAGTCATGCAGGGCGTCGCTCGCTATAGCGCGAGAAAGGATATGGAAACCTTCGCTACTCAGTTTTATCGCAGGATTGGCAACATCATGATAACTCACCCGCTTCACCGTGATGTTGAATTTTGTTGATATTTCCGCTAAAGAACGTGCCGCCGTCAATGATTGTTGCGGGTGCATCTGGAGGACGATTCCACGGAAAGACCAGATTATTATCCACCATTGGGCTGGACGCCACGTTGGGCTGGGCGCCAGCAGGTAGGTGTGAACGCGGCCCAAGCCTAGTGGAATGAGATTCGCGGGCGAGATGGCCATTTATGACGGGAGTACTCGAGCCAGCACCATGGACATGGCATTCGAGCGGATATTTCAGCGGAGGTAATTGTTCGCTGGGACGAAACGGAGCACCATGTTGAGATGGGGCTGGAAAGGGGTAGGGTAATGAAATTGCAGCTAGTGCAGTGCCACTGGAAGTGTGCTGTCCTTCTTGGTGCGGCTGAAACGTAACCTGCCGCCGATGGGAAGTATCTAGGGAATATTAAGATTGGAAATACACCGAGGGAGGACCTCAAACGTACCGTAAGGAAGCATCCTGGCGCCGCTCCTGTTTGCAGTTCTCTCTGGGCCCTCCAGTCGACGATCGGATTCCTGATCAATGCCAAATTCCAGACCCTCCAGGATCTCATCCACGCCAGGCAGTCGAATGCTTTGGACATTGAAGTCTCTCCAGATCTCGTAGAAAGCCCCGCCGTTAATGTGGACATTCGAGGTAGAGGAAAAGAGTGGCATCGCTCCAGTAACAGAGGAGAGACAGACGGTAATGTGGCAGGCCGTCAGCGCCGTCAAAAAGCTGCGCATGCAATGCTGCGCTGTATTAATGCTTCTTTCACAGCTCTCATAATACATAGGTCCACAGCCATTCTGATGTCCCCAGGCCGAAGAAAAATGATGCGTGCGAAAACCGGAAAGGAGCTCGAGCGGGAAGTAGCGAGGCACGTAGTACCAGCATTTTTTTGTTCATTTACATAGCAGCTATTTACTTTTCTTCAGCATCACCGGTTTTGACTGGGGCGAAACTAGTGTTGCCGCGGCTCGGCTCGGCTCCGGGTAGCCGACTGAGCCGAGCCCAAATTAGCCGAGCCTAGCCGGCTGACCGGCTGATGGCTCCAATGGCTTGGCTTCGGCTCAAGCCGGCTTTGTGACAGCTCGTGGCTTCGAACGGCTCACACGTGACACCAGCCTCTCTATACCGTCATTCAAAACAAGAAGGACTTAAGAACATCTCTCTTGTCAATAAAGCTATGATTCTCGATTGATTGAAGACGACGCTGGAGAACGTAATCATGTGACTGAGCCAACGAGGCGCCGCCGCCCGCAGCAGATTTCATACACCATCCACATGACCGCCGCGTCCATCCAGCACTGCGACCCAGGACAATAGACTTCTTCAGTGGCGAGGGCATGATCCTCATGCGCAAGGGCAAGACGCGCGGGAGGGTCGACGCCGTGTTTGGGGATATAACCAACACCAACGCCGCCCAGTCTAATCCGAGCGACAACGCACCTGCATATCCCAAGGAAAGCAAGGATAACGCGAAGGACAGCGGGCGCTGGTGGAATCTGACGCGCGGACGAAAGGACAAGGACATGGACAAGGAGAGCTTAAAGGGCCTGAGTCTCGGATTGGGGATGCGACGGCCAAAGTGTTGGTTTTATTCTGCTCGTCTCCTTCTATACGTACTGACACGCCTCCAGCGCCAGCCCCCTACGAAGCATTGACAGTCCACGCCCCGCCGACCACACCGACGCTCGAGGTGCGTTGTCCTTGTTTGTTGGCTAATCGCGTTTATTTATTGGTTTCCAGGCTCAGCAGTTTTCCTTTCAGCAGCAGCAGGGCTCCGTGCGCTCAAATGTTCAGGGATCCGTACGAGGGCAAGCACCCAACACGCAGACGCAGATGCACCTCCCCGGTGAGCCGGACTGCACGCTCGAGCTAGTGGAGGTGCCGAGTGTGCGGGGGATAAAAGGCTGGTGGTTTTTCTTCGCACAAAACTATCACTAACATATACATCTTCGCTCCAGGCCTGCCCCCGCCCCCGCAGACACACCACAACTTCCCGCCGCCCTCCTCCTTCGGCACGGGCTCCGCACTTTCCGCGCAATCGTAGCCTCCTCCGCACCAACAGCAGACCAGTGCAGCCTCAACGCCGGCACGCAGCTCCTCGGCGCGCGCAATCCGTACGTGCAGCTGCACCGCGCGGAGCGCTACGAGCAGCCGCAGCACTCGCAACGCAGCGCGTCCGCCATGGGGTTCTGCTCTGGCGCTGCTCCGCGCTCTGAGACGCCCACTGCAACCAACCTGTACGCGCAGCTGCACCGCGCGGAACGCTACGAACAGCCGCAGCGCAGCGCGTCCGCCCTGGGAGTCTTTTCGAGGTGGAGGCGCTGAGCGTGTCACCGGTGCAGTGCAAGAGGAGCATACTCAGACTGGGGCTGCCGAGCGCGCTGACGATTGGGCGGGACGGGGGGAAGATAAGCACAGCGTCGAGTATTGGTGGGGGCGCGCCGCCGTTTGGGAGTATGGGGTCGGGCGCGACGGTTAACCCGAATCGGCTGAGCGCGGAGGCGGCGGCGGCGGCGGGGGTGGCGCAGCGGGAGAGCACGAGCTCGAACCTGTGGCCGCTGTAGGTGCTTTCTAGCAGGAGCTCGGCGGGGTCGCTGGTGGGTAGCGGGAGCAGCGTGCGGTGGGCAGAGGAGGTGGTGGATCGGGTGCGTGGGGGGAGCAAGGAGGCGAAGGAGGAGAAGAAGAAGGAGCGGGAGAGCAGCCGGACGTCAGAGGGGCGCAGGCGCACGCCGTTGAGCGATGTCTTCCCGCTGATGGGGTCACGGCGCTAGTCGGCAGTCTGGGGGTGCGCCGTCGATATTGACCGTCGAGGAGGCTACTACACATGGGCACGGTCATGGGGACGACGAGGAGGAAGCTTTGAGATCGTCACCGCGACGCCTGTCAAACGCTCGCGGCCGCGGCCCATCTCGGATGACGGCAAGGGGAAGAGGCGGCCCAAGGACATCCACGAGGATGTGAAAGGCGACGGTAAGGACATTATTGAATATCTTTTCAGTTCTAATGTCCTTTTCAGGGGTCTTGAATCTCCTTGACGCGACCAACGATCTCGCCCAGCTCATAACCCACCTTGAGCTCGATGCAACGCCGGGCACGCCATCGCCCGCCACCAAAGGCCACCTCGTCCCGCGCAAAGAGTAGGAGGAGAGCCCCAGCAAGTCCAAGATGCTCCGTCTCAGCACCGGGTCCGTCAGCTCGCTGCGTCCATACACCCAGTCGCGCGGCGCCTCAACCGATCCCGCCATGATTGGACAACCGATTGCACCAGGGCCCACGCAGCGCGCTGCAGACACGTCGCCCCCCGCACGGCCGCCTGTTCCTTCGCCCACGGCGTTCAAGCGCATGCACCGACGCACCATGATGCCAACCCCCGAGCCAGAACCTGCGCCCGTCTTCCAACCCCTGCGCCTTCGCCCATCGCGCATCCGGCCGCCTGTTTCTGTCATCACCACCGGCGCTGTTCAGTGTGATTCAAAGGAACTCTCCGTGCAGTTTAGAACCATATCTATGAGCCACTACTTCTTGTACACGTCCCCTTGCATCAGAATTGCCTCTGAAATGCCAGATTTGCAAAATACTTGATGAGCCGCGGCTCGAGCTGGAGCTGAGCCGAAGCCGAAGAAGCCAGCCGTTTGTTAATGGCTCGGCTCGGCTTAATTAAGTAATGGCTCCGGAGCCATCAGAAGCCGAGCTGAGCCGAGCCGTGGCAACACTAGGCGAAACACAACTCTTAATTGCTGCAGAGTCTGAGTACCGTGCCGAAAAAGTATCTCAAGTGGAAAGAGCCTTCTTAGCGCGCGAAATGGCTGCGCCAATGCAAAGCGGTCTGGCCAATGGCAAGTGAACTCTTCTGCTTCGGACTCGACAAGATTCAATTTACGCAGCATTCGGAGGACGCGGCATGACTGCGATTCAAATTTCCGGTGTGGTGATCGAGGTTGACCTCGGTCACCCGATAGTCTAAGTTGCTACGGTATCGAGTTCAAGAAGCGTCGATCCCTTGCAGGTATTATTCTGCGAATTAATTGGTGGTCCAGCGTACGCGATGGGTTTCTGACCATGATGTGCCATTAGGCGGGCCAAGGAACCCGCCGACCATCCACGGGTGGGAGGCGAGAATTTCGGGTATCGATGCTCTAGCAGCGGCGTCTCTGGAAAGCATTCGAGACAGAAGATGTTTGCAATCTGAAATGAATCGTGAATGAACAGACTCGACAAAGGAAAATGGAAGAGATAAAAACAGGATGATTTAAACGCCCTAGTCTTTAAATCTGCAGCCGGAGTCGAGGTGTACCGGAGCTTTGTGACCTTTGACAGAAATCGAATCGACATCCTATTATCCGGATACTCGTTGTTAGAACGTTGCGCGCTGGCGGCCGCAGCATAATTATCCAACTGAGGTTGAATCGGCACCTCTGCGTTTACAACCAACAAAAGCAACCAATTGCGGAGGAAAATGTGTCGAAGACGAAAATCGCGGCCATCCAGATCAAAAATACATCCGCAGTATATACCAGAACTTTGGGACCTTTCACAATTGACAGAGCCAAGACCGGCATAGCCCATGTTTTATCATTCAGACACTCGTCATTAGTGTTTGCGGACATAGGATGTTACCTTTCATCAGTATATAAACCGCCTGCTGAGAAAGGGTTTTTTTTCATCAAATACCACAATATGCAATTCCCTACCTTCGCCAAACTTGCCCTCCTCGCCGCGTTCACGCTGAGCCTCACCCAGGCAGCGCCAGCAATAAAACAGTGCGGTTGCGTGATCATTAACGGGGGGACTGTTTGCCAAAGCGGCCCGAATTGCGTTTGATTCGGATGGAGCATGTGAGTGCCCATGCGCGTTCTGGTTCGAATGACTGTTCATCGCCTACTTGCAGAAACATTCACCGTGAATACTTGAGAATAACAAATTTGATTTCGAGGATTGTTAGTGGATGAGGGTTGAAGGTAGTCTCTCAGGGGACAGACGTTTTAGTGGATCTAACTCGTACCTCGTTCACTAAGGTTGAAGGATCATTTGTGTTGAATTACGTTTAGATGGCCGGTTTTTTTTCTCTTTTGCACAAGCTTCAAGTCCCTGTTATGCGTTATTTGAACACCCCGGTAACAATAATGATCCTAGGAGTGGCTGCCAAAAACAGTGGTATATTTTTTGCACCAAAGGGCAGATTGAGCACTATAGCCGTCAAAATCCAGTATGAGGGTTACGCCACCCCAAGAAGCAAAATTGGCGGCAAACGCTGGCAGTTGTAATAGCTTGGAGCAGTCGTGCTTCTGAGCTCCTGAAGCATATCTTATTATGTCGTCTAAGACGCGGATTTGAGTCCGGCATATGAGAGTCCTCGGCGTGTTATATGAAATAACCTCACAGGACTCAGAATACCCTAAGTAATCTGGAAAGTATTCCGCATTGGTGAGTTAGGCTCGGTCCTGGTCGGAACCTTGACGCTTTCAACCGACACAAAAAAGCAGCCTAATCATGCGAAAAATGTGCCGAAAAAGTAAATCGTGGCCATCCACACCAAAAACACATCCGCAGTATATATGTCAGAACATTGGATCCTTTGACATCGAAGACTGGCATAACCGATGTCGTACTTGTTGTTGGGCGCTTGCGGCCGTAGTATGTATACCTTTTAGTATATAAACCGCTTGCTGAGAAAGGTTGTTTTCATCCAATACCACAATATGCAATTCCCTACCTTCGCCAAACTTGCCCTCCTCCTCGCTGCGTTCATGCTGAGCGCCCAAGCAGCACCGTCGCCAGAAATTACGCAGTGCGGCTGCGTGATTATTAACGGGGGGACTGTCTGCCAGAGCGGCCCTAACTGCGTCTGATTCGGGCGGAGTATGTGAGTGCCATTCGCATTCTCGTTCGAATGACTGTTCATAGCCTACTTTCAGAAACATTCACCGCGAATACTTGAGAATGACAAATTTGATTTCGAGGATTGTTGGTGGATGCGGGTTGAAGGATCACTTGTGTTGAACTAGAGCATTTGGATGGCCAGCTTTTGAACACGAAGTTCTCGTTATGCGTTATTTGAACACCCCGACAGCACACGCCAAGAAGTGGCTGCTTAGCCGACAAAGGCAAAAGTATATTTACAGCAAAGGGTAAGTTGAGCACCATAGCCATCAAATCCAGTATGTTCTACTGAGGAACCTGGTTTCTTGGACTCGGAATTAGGCAACGTCCCCGACGTCGGTGCTAGTTATTTGTGATAGAACTGTATATGTCGCTCTGCATGTTCAATATATTCTACCGCCAATATGTGGGCGATATGCGTTTTCTGTGAACATATCTGCCGCGTGCCGGTTCTGACTGCATATTATCCTTTTGATGGGATCAGACGAAGTTCAACTAATCTCGGCAAGTGCCCTGCACTCGCCCTTGGGTTGGAAAAATCTGAGGACTATAAGAAAAGATAGGATATGATCCTAAGAATCTTACCCGATATTTCCGGCAATATCCAGAGGATGATAGTCGCGCCAGTAGCAATTGTACAGTTCTGTGATTGAAATATTGCCTGGCCCATTTTACTGGAGGTAATTTCTCCACAAAAATTTTGTGGAGCTTATATACAGTAAATAATTCGTCTACACTACATCCAGGCCTTTAACGCCTAGTTTAAAACGAAGACTGATGTGCGATGGGAACCCCCGTTCGGATAAGTTTCTCGGGCAAACGGGGTTCCTCAATAGAATAATCCGGATTCAATCCGGCAGGTGAGAGCCTTCAGTGTGTTATATCGAATAGCTTCGCAGGAATGCCCACCTAAGTATTCTGGGAAGTATTCCGCATTGGGTACGGGAGGAGTTACCCTTCGGTCCGATGTTCCGATCACACAGTTTGTCCTTCGCCTGAAACCTGCCTGAAACTCAGACAAACAGCGCGTCTCTTGTCCCCTCGTCCAAGGACACCGTGGAGGGTTTCTTCCATTCATCTCCCGTCATCTTGGTGCTATGTCTGTCGTCTGCGTATCCCAACCCACTGCCGTCTATGCTCTGCAGACTCAAGGCTTTATCACTTTTCTCTGTCGGCTGGTAGCAGCTAGTGAGACTCGTCTTTTTCGCATCCACTGGATCTAGATTTCTTGTTTTCATTCAACTCCTGACGCCTACTTTTGAGTGAGCTCCTTGCGAAAAAAAAAAACCCCCACCGGAGTCGGATCTCTCGAAGACCTCTGAATCGCGTCGATTAAGGCGCTGTAGGTCTTCCCTTCGTTTCTGCCGGAAACTCACGCTCAACGGACCCTCTATTTTGTCTCATTTTTATCAAGATCCAGGCCCTAGCACGTGGACATGTGACAGGGCCAATTGAATGATCCACTAGACCACAACGGCATAGCTTTGCTTTCGCCCAACATCGACCATGGCAGTCGACCCGCCACTGCTGGAGTCTGTACTTCCCAATGGAAAGTGGCCTACAGCGGTCAAGATCGGTCATGTGTGCGTGCCCTGCGCTTTATTTGGCTGCGGCTAAGCGACCCCACAGCCAGTTACGCGATGTCCTCATTTGTCCCCGGGAGCGCGGGGTGGTCAATTATGTCCAGGACAAGTCTATCGTGGAGCACAGGCTCCTCTCATCGCCCCGAACACTGGTCAGCCTCGCCTTCTCCCCCAACACCCTCGCCTCATTGCCTATTCCCGACACGGACCACCATCTTCTCGCGGCAGGTGGCCAGGAGGCGGAGATCCATCTCTCTTTGCTCGATGCGGAGAACATGCAGGCGTGGCAGGTTAACACCCGCCTGCAGGGCTCTTCCATCAACAATTCGATCCTGCTCACGTCCCTGAGCCTCACAGACTCAAACGAAAGCAGCGTCGAGCCGCGCATGGTCGTCAGCAACAACGACTGTACCGTCAAGTTCTTCGACGTGCCCGTACGCGCCCGCCCTAGCACCATCCCCCAAGTCGGGTCGGTTCGCTTCAATGTCCCCGTCAATCATTGTGAGTGCCACAGTCTTGCCTTGGAAACGCTTAATTTAGCCCCCTCTAGCCTCAATATCACCCGATGGCCGCACCCTCCTCTCCGTCGGCGACTCCTCCAAGGTACACCTCCACCGCATTACCGGCGGTGGCCACCTCGCCTTCTCGCCGCTCGCCACGCACACCTTGCCCCCCACCTCGCCGTTCACCTCCCGCGCGCTCGCCGCGTCCTTTTCCACCGCCTTTTCTGCGGACGGCTCCAAATACGCCGTCGCAGCCCAGGAGGGTGCAGTCGTTGTCTGGGACGTGCGCAGCACCCGCCCCCTGAAGGTCTTTCAGACTGACAAGGAGCGTGGCCCGCCCGGTGCAGACGACCCTGCAGAGTGGCAGAGCGGGCGCTCCCATGGACCCGGATGGAGTGCGCGCAACGTCAAGTTCGGCGGGAGTCCTGGAAGAGAAGTGATGGTGTTCACCGAGGTACGTCCGCCCGCTCCAATTTCTGGTACCCTCCCAAATCATACACACGCGCCGTCGATATCTGTTTCCTGCCTGGGCGCAATCTGCCCGTCTTCTTTATGATTCCTTTTCATACCACTCCGGTTTCTCTCTCCCGCAGATTACTTACCTACCGTCTCACCCACAGCACACCTCCCTCATCCACGTCATCGACGCGCGTACATTCGAGACCGAGGAGATCCTACGCATGCCCGACTTCCCCCCACCGCCCCCACGCCCGCGCGCCGCCTCCTCCGCGTCTGCGCCCTACCCGCGGTACGCTGCCACCACCATCCCACGCGGCCCGCTCTCGCCCCTCCGCGCCACCGCGCGCGCCGACATCCTGCGCACGCTCGAGGCGACGTTCCGCGTCGTCGAGCCGCCCGAGGGGGACGCAGACACGGACGGTGACGGGGACGCGATGATCCTGGAGCTGGGGGACCGCGCAGTAGAGCGCGAAGTGCGCCGGGTGCTCGCGCAGCGCCACCGGATCGACGAGCAGGAGCGCGAGGAGGGCCAGGAGCTGGAGATGGAGGAGCAGGAGGAGGGGCGGTTTAGTGCGCGGATGCGGGTGGATGAGGAGGATGATGACGACGAGGAGGAGGAAGAGGAGGAGGAGGAGCATCGTTTGCGGCGTGCGAGTGTGAACCCGGACGCGCATCGGAATTTGGCGGGGACGTGTTTTGACCCGACAGGCGCGTGGATATACGTAGCGAGCGAGCGGGGGGTGGCGGAGTGGGGTGTACGCGGGGCGGGGAAGCGTTGGTGGAGCGGGGGAGCGTGGGAGCGGTAGTTGCCGCTGCTACTCGCTTTTTTGGCTGGGTCGTCTCGCTTTTTTTTTTCGGGCTCGCTGTATTGTATTTGTTTCTTTTGTCTGGACTCCCTCCCGCCCGGCGTGGCCTGTTTCGATAATCTATGTTTTTGTAGAGTAGTGTAAAAAAGTATGAGTGTAGCATCCCTTTGTACGTAGTTAGTTATGTTTTCTTGGGATTGAGCACCGGGTGCTTGATATCATTCGCGCATGTATTGGAATAAACGTCGCTTTTTTTTCCAGAAAATAATGTTGATCCTTGTCTATGGTCTGTCTAGAGACTACTCGCTCAACTACTATATCGTACTAACGTCCACAAAAAAAAGCTTAATAGTTATGGTATGTGCAGGAGAAAAGTTCACAAATGAAAGGAGGGTATCAAAGAACGATGGGAATACATTTCTGCTGGACCTTCTCCTGCTGATAAGCTAAGTTGAAAGGCGAATTCAGTCCCTTCAAATCAACCAACACATGTGAGAATGGCACTCACACGCAAGCGGACAGTCGATAGCGTACATCATCAGCGTCGTCAGCCCATTCTGCAGGTCGAGCACCAAGCCCATCTCCTCGCCATCCATCACATCCGTATCGCTCCCCAGCGCCGTGCGCAGGAATCGCGCCTTCTCGACCTCGTTGATGAGCACCAGGCATGCCATCACCAAGAGTGTGCCCACCACGGTCCCTGAGCACACGAACTGCGGGACTTGCGTGTCCCCCAGCGCGTCGAGTATCAGGCGTGCACCGCGCACGCACGTCTCGGGTGCGCCAACGCCGGTGTTCTGCAGCTGGATCAGCGCGGCGGCGACGAGCGCGTGCGTGAGTGCCAGGGTGCGTGCGTCGTCAGGGTGTGTGTAGTTGTCGCTGAGCGGAGGCAGGCTCGCCTGGAACACCTGGATGCGGGCGTCGAGCCAGGCATTGGCGTTCATATACGTCGTGAAATCCTGGGGTTCCATGGCTGATGGACCGGGAGAGATAGATGGATGAGACGGGGCGGGGGATATGCAGAGGATGGGGGATTTCACGTACATGGGGACCACTTCTTGGCGAGCTCGGTCGCGCGCTGCAAGAGTACCGATGCTTGCGCTTGCAGAGCAAAGAAAGAAGTTGCTCCCGGTGCACCGTTGACAAGAAAATCTTCCACAGTATCATGGCCCAGGAGGTCGGGCGGAAGGATACCGCTATTCGGCCATGGAGTGTCGATCTCCAGATTCGAGGATTCGAGGATCCCCAGACTGCTGGAGGGACGCAGAGTGAGAATCAGGTTGCTTTGCAGACAGAAAACCGCCCAGAAGGCTCTGATGTGCTCCCCTTCCTCGACGCTGCCGCGCGGTGGGGGTACAAAAACGTCACTCAATCCAGAACCTCCGAGAAGCGAGAGAGCCGCAGCGGGGCGGGCAGAGCGGATCTTGTTAAGGCCGTAGCTAAGCGCGAGAGTCACAGCACCATTTGCGTGGAATTCGGCCTCCAAAAAGTGTTTACTCCGCAGGAAATAGGTGGAAAGCAGGATGTGAGCTTGGATGGTGTGGATCCTGTGGGCCGCATGGGTGCTGTCAGCCAATTCGGTAGAAATGTGCTGTTGAGCACGTCGGATGAAAACCCTTTCGTATGAAGCCAGCGGCTGGGAGTTGGCGAGATGTACACCCCAAAGGTACACTGTGCAAAGAAGTGCGGGCGATGGACGATCCGCATGGCCAAATGGCAGTGGGAGGAGAGCCGATGCACGGAAGTTGTCGACGTGCATGAAAAATCCGAATTGAGAGGCATGGGGTAGGAAGTGGCCCAGCCTTGCCTACCATGAGTTGCGGTACGATCGTTTGAGAGGTACCGACTCACAGCATATGCATCATAGACGAGGGCGGCTCCTAAAAGATCCTCAGTTATCGGTTTTCGGACTGTATATCCAGTCCCTCGCTTACATGGACACCCAGGAATGAATGGTCTGAATCCGATGTAGATCCGCCTGGCAAATTTAAGTATGGACGTATAAAGGCGGTTGCGATACTGCGAAATTCACCGGATAATATACTGGAATCTGGGCTGGAGGGAGCGGTTGCGGCAGAAAAATCTACCATTAAATGGGTCGATGTTGGAGAAGGCACCGTATTGGAAGGATTTGAGGACACTTGTTCAAGTTCTTTTACACGCGATTTCAGAAGCTGAATCGTCTTCTCGAGCTCCTTCGTTCTGGACTTGACGTCGGAGAATTCACAGGGGTCCGCCTTAGGAACACGGGTACAAGGTCCACACACAGGACGCTAGATGTTGCATCAGGATTGTCTCAAGAAGATCGACAACAAAAAACCTACAGCGCCATCACATCTCTGAAGCAGAAAAGACGAGGAGTTATTCAAGGAATTTATATATGTGAGTTGCCACCCACTATCTTGAGATGCCTGAGAGAGAAAGGGTTAGATGATGCTAAGCATTGCGGGAACTTGAGGACACACCTGCAATTCAAACATGCTGTCCCACGCCGAAGAGGTTCAGTTCGGGGTTTCGGAGCCCGTTTACGCCTAGTTATCTTGCTACCTTCGCCGGTTGTTGACATCGATGAATCGTTGTAGCTTCCTCAGCTGTCTGCTCTTTTCAGGCGACAGCCTCGGGCTTATATCCATGGCTGAGAACCTGAAAGCCACAGTCGTGACCTGCTTCATAATGAAGAAATAAAGTATAAATAAGCAGGAGAGTCTATGCGTTCGAGGCGATGCAACGACCGTGGGCTCGGTGGTGGGCCACTGACGGTCAAGTTCGCAGTGCGGCGACATGACCGACCGTGACACATTGATGCACGTGCAACTGACCAATCACACTGCCACAGCACTCTTTAACAGCTCTTTAATGATCTTCCTGTAAGCTTCCGCAGTTTGACAGTTTCTGGCATCGCTTAAGCAACATTGCAGTGCCTAACACAAAAGGCTGTGCTCCCGCCAGCACATCTGTGCAGATCTCTGCACACATCGAGCGTCCAATATGTGTCGATCCTTACAAATTCGTGGACCAAGCTCGTGAATCTATTTCTAAGCCATGTACAATAAATCATATATGGTTCCAATGAATCTGATGTGCTGCCGAAATATTGAGGTACATCGGTGTGGAGGCTATTGGGATTAACTATTGAACACAGAAGATAGCACTGTTTCTTGAACCAAGCATCCCTCGTGGCTGATTGTTGTCTTCTATATGTGTGCCTTCCTCAGTTTGTTTTGTAACAGCTATACCACGTTTCGAGGATAATTGCCTAATCGAGCGAATGGCGGAGTGGTCCGGGCTATTTTTGGTTCACCGATCATTGGCTAAAGCGCACCAAAGTCGCAACTTTTGCAAGACGTTTTGGAGGAAGGCAAGCACAACTTCGTTCTAAATCTCCGCTAAGCATTTCACAATAATGGGATTTGTTCTATTGATATCCAGCTACTAACCTTGTTTAGTGAACGACGAGGTACGACTTGCCAGAGTCAGAACCACTAAAGTATATGTGTACTGAGAGATTAGTTACTAATATGGACTGGGAGTCATTCACTCCAGACGAGAAGTTTTTTTATCGCGGAAGCCCAAAAAAAATATTTTCCGATATTGATCAAATCTGACTACTTTGGTGGCCCTGCATTTTATCAGAGGCCGAGAAGCCCGAAGGACTGTCTGTTGATTTCATGTTCGTTCTGTCCCCTCGAATACTGCTTCGCCGCCTGTCGACTCCGCATATTCGCAGAGGCCGAGAAGCCCGAAGGACTGTCGGTTGATTCCAGGCTCGTTCTGTCCCCTCGAATACTGCTTCGCCACCTGTCGATTCTGCATATTCGCAGAGGCCGAGAAGCCCGAAGGACTGCCTGTTGATTTCAGGTTGTTCTGTCCCCTCGAATACTGCTTCGACGCCTGTCGACTCCGCATATCCGCAGAGGCCGAGAAGCCCGAAGGACTGCCTGTCGCTTTCAGGTTCATCCTGTCCTATCGAACGGGTGTTCAGATGGTATGTCAAAATGCTGATGCACGATCTTGTACAGCTCTCTAGGACATTGGCTCCTGATTCTGGGACGTTTTCCTGACTATGCGAGGAAGGCGCGAGAATCGAAGTCCGGCGAAAACGAAGTTACCTCAGTCAGGCCTGCAGAAGCTGATGAAGACCATATTGAGCTCGAGGCCGCACCATACTCTGGACTCGAATATGTCTAGTTTAATTGCTCGAGCATCTGCTGAGCTATATTTTTCGATGGAGAAGCTGCCGTCACCGGTCACCTTTTACCTACTTTTTAGGGTGGCCTAAACCTGCATCTACCACATAAGTGGCACAAATTCAGTTGAGGTGTTCAAATAACGCATAATGGGCGGACTGGAAGCGTGTTCACAAGCTAGCCATCCAAATGTAATTCAACACGAATTATCCTTCAAAGATTCAACCCGCATCCACCAACAATCCTCAAAACCCAATGATCCAAATCCGTCATTCTCAACCCGTAACTCTCAACTAGTAGCGGCGAGTTTCTGCAAGTAGGCAGTGAACAGGCATTCGAACTGGAACGTGAATAGGTACTTACATACTCCGCCAAATCAAACGCAATTCGGGCCGCTTTGGCAGACCGTCCCGCCATTAATGATCACGCAGCCGCATGGAGTTATTATCGGCGCTGGCGATGCCTGGACGCTCAGCGTGAACGCGGCGAGGATAAGGGCAAGCTTGGTGAGCGTAGGGAATCGCATATTTCGGTATTGGATGAAGGAAACCTTTACCAGCAGGTGGTTTATGTACTAGCCAAAACCTACGGCCGCAAGCGCTCGAGACAAATATCCGAATAATAGGACATCGGTTATTCCACCATACTTCTGATAGACTGATATCGTCGGATTGACAGCGGAGTATTTCTGGTGCCGATGGCGGCGATTTTAGTTTTCGACGAACTTCCCCAGCAATATGGTTATATTCTGGCTGGAAACGCTAAGGTTCCGAAATGGTTCAAGCTCAGTTGGATAAAATGAGGGGACCGCAACAGACTCGTTCTTGTCAGCTCTCCACCCATCAAATATTCATCAAAATCCGTACTCGTTTTGATCGAGGTTAGAACTCTGGCCGCATGACCCAGGACTTGCCTAAACGTATCCCACCCTCTCCGCCTCCGAGAATAACTCGCGAGGGAACGTGGGCCGAGGCGCGGAAAGTGCCGTCCGAGACGACGGGAGCGGTTGGCTGTCGTGATTGAACCCGTTCAACCACGGCCGTAGAGAGCTGCTTCAATTTTTCGAATTCAAACTAAAAAGCACAGATAGCTAATAATATTCTACGAGAATGAATGGCCATGGAAGGAGCAGCACAATACGGTAGGCGGGATGGTCGAGGTTGATTTTGGGCAGTTTGACATTTTGACATCGGCATTTTGTTCCGGTGATTTCTGACTGATGGTACTGATCTACCCCTTATCGGCACTTCTCCAAGCCGTTGAGGCGCCTGGGGGATGCCTGGAAAATACTCCGAAATAAGTAGATACTTCATATATCATTTGATGAACCTCAAGAATTAATTGTTTGTAATGGGAACATGTTCAGGCTGACTTCTATATTTGATATCTTTCAACAGAAACAGTCGTGTAGGGTAAATTCAATCAAGTATTAGCTCTTTCACTGGCCAAGATACCACATGTATTGATTTGAATTATCTATCCTCATATTCTCCATCTGGATGCTCTGCAAATCTGTCACGGCTGAGATGGAGATTCTCACAACGGTTCGCACATTCATGCTTCTTGAGGAAGGTCTGAATACCTGTTTTCCCATGATCGCCAACCCCACTGGAGCTGTATAGGACACAATCAAAAGCAGAGACCCAAGACGCAGAGAACATACCCATCAAGTGTGTGGGTCATCACATCAAACAAGACCTGAATGCCGTCTCCATTCTCGTCGACAATTGTTGCGGCTAGGAAATTTCGCTGACAATGCGTGGGAAAGGAAATGAAGCGTAACTCGCTTTGGAGATCACAAAAAATCATCGATTCGAGGCTGCGTAGTGGGAAAATGCATTCAAGGTGCTACCCAGTTTGTGTTGGTGGTATGGAGGGTACTCATTTGTCCCACTCCAATGTTGGACCTTGCTGTATCGCCTTGGTTCAAAAAGCCAAGCGACGAGGCCTCTATCAGACGTCAGTTGGTCCGAATCTGCGTTGGGTTGAGCAGCTTGATATTGCTCCAAGGAAAATCCCGAGGCCGTTGAAGGTCCTACAGCATTGTCAACTATTTCAACTCCCAGTTTGAAGTCGGTAACTCGAATTCCTGCGAAAATTTATCAAATTACGGCCATATTGTTAGTTGAATAAGCGCAAGCACATACCTTGCTCGATCTCGACATCCTGCTTTCTTGCTTCCCCAATGAATCTTGTCACAACATAACCAAGTTTACACAACCAAGTAACCTCCTTGACAACTTGGTCAAGGATTTCTTGAATATCAACCTCGCCAGCCCCAATGTTTTCTATGAGCTTCATTTTGACGGCCATGAGAAGCTGAACTTCAAAGCATTGCGGATGGGCCCCATTGGCATCGATATATATGGTGCACGCTGTCATTCCAGCAGCAAAATGGTCAAGTTTTTGGTCGTTCCAAATGCCCGCTGTTCTTCAACAGTAGGACACTATTATCTTGACCTGGTTGAACAATATGGAGGTGCTGTCTCCATTGTATTTCTTTCTTGTACTTACTGGGGATTCAGTTTTTTTTCAGGCCACAGTAGATGGTGGATCCGAAACTGGAGAATTGTATGCAGCGCACGTTGCTTTGTGGTAAGTGAACACTGCCCCATTTTTATTAATCTAACACAAAATGCTACAGTCAGCAGTGTATGCCGGATATTACCATCGAGGATGCACCAGCCTTTGTTCCCCTCAAGAGCACTGACAACATTCCTATCGAGTCATTGTGGCACCTTTTCACCAATTATGTTGATCTTGACATCAAGTAGATCATACTCCTCGGTAAAAGTCTTAACTATTTTCATCCAAGTTTTCAACTGCATATGTGAGTCAACTCTACAGGACTTCACAATCCAAGGTTTAAATTTTTGTTTCAAGTGATCTCTTCAACTGATTGTGGCCCAAGATTGTGCAACTCAGCCTAGATGAGTTTGTTGAGTACTGGAACAATCACAAGATTCGGACTCAGCGCAACAAACTCTTGCCGTCCGGTTTCTCACCCAACTATATTTGCGACTTTCCAGAGAGATTTGGTCTTGTTGATTTTTCTGTACCAGCCCCCCAGGATTTTATCCACGCCCTGAGACAGAATATTCCAATGCCTCGTGACGAATGTTATAGACGGGTCTCGGATGAGTTTGATGCCAGGGCCTGGGAAGTTTATGAACACATTGGAGCACCAAAGCTTATGTTGATGGAGGGTTGGACCATATTTTGTCAAATGCTTCCCCATTTCCGTTGAACTTGCCGTATATTGTCAATAAAGTTGTACGGGAATCGAATTTCTTCACTGTTGGGAACCTGGACACATTGCCATTTCAGGAAATTGCTTCTTGAGGTTCTTTACAATACCATATGCACGATATACATACTTACAAGCATTTTCCAGTCGCCTCTCATGCGCCTCGATGGCTTGAAGAAGTGCCGATGGGGGTAGATCAGTACCATCAGTCAGAAATCGCCGGAACAAAATGCCGATGTCAAAATGACAAACTGCCCAAAATCAACCTCGACCATCCCGCCTACCGTAAGCACAACCCATATGTTTTGGTTTTGGTTTTATTTCTCTCCATGCTGACTAGGAAATTAGTAGCGGCAGTACATTCGATGTGCGATGGGACTCGAAGCAGTAGGTCATTCAAAATAACTGAGAACATATAACGGCTTCATTGTATCAAGGAAGAAATAAATAAAAATGAGGGGACTGGGAACACGACCGTCACCTGACCGCGGCGCGGGGTTTCCGGCCCGGCTTAGTCAATGTTTGAAGCCCTTTCCCAGCTTGAAATCCTTTCCCAGCGCGTTGTTCAGTCTGCCGCACACACGATATCAATCCCTCCATGTCGACCACCGTTCTGTACTTCTATGCACCTTTGCTCTGTCTTGTCGTCACGCTCTTCTTCTTCGCGTCTCTCAGAGCCACAAAAGCGAAGAACCTACCTCCTGGACCAGGCAAGCCATCGCAACTTTTCAAAATGCGCCTTACTGACGCACCGCAGCCCCAACAAGCTGGCTGGTCGGCAACCGCAACCAAGTTCCACGAAAGCAACCCTGGAGGTGGTTCCAGGAACTCAACACGCAATACGGACCCGTCGTCCACCTTCAGATGGGCCGCACTCCGACGGTGATAATCGGGACGGCACAGGCTGCATGGGACATCTTGGAGAAGAAATCTCCTGTTACGAGCTCCCGTCCCCGATTTATTATGGTCCGTGGTCATCTACCGCTGGGTAAAAGTGAATAATGTAGAGTGGGATACAAAAACAGGGGCAAGAAATTATGAGTAACAATATGCGCGGTCTCATGTCTGGACCTGGACCATTCTGGAGAAGATGGCGGCGGGTGAATTCATTTTTTACCCTCTCAACGTTGACGTTCAGCTGGTATTAGGTTCTTCATGGTGCATTAACATAAGCTGCTCGTTTGTGCCATCTAATGCTTGCATTCTCAGGTGCATTCATGCAAAAGGCCTCGGATACTTACAAACCAATCCAAAATCTCGAATCCAAACAGCTCATGGCGGAGCTTCTCCATACCCCGCTCAAGTTCCGCGAGCATCTCGAACGCTATGCGATATCGGTCGCTGTCGTCCTGACTTATGGGCGAAGGGTGCACGACATATACAAGGATGAGGTCGTCTGTTTGAATCGCCAAACAAACGACTTTCTAACGAGCATAAAGCAAATCCGCATTTTCTTTTTCTTTAATGTATCGAAACTGACGGTCGTCCTCACCAGTATCCCAGGAAAATACCTGGTCGAAAGCCTCCCCGCCCTTCTTTATCTCCCCAACTTCCTCACGCCGTGGCGCACCGCCGCACTAAAACAGCGCATCCGTGATATCGAGTACCTCACCCGCCTGGTCGAAGAAGTCAAGGCCAAGGTCGAAACCGGCCGTGCGCAACCCTCCTTCTGCCGCCAACTGCTCGAGGACCGCGAAAAAAATGAAATGAACGAGCTCGAGATCGCGTACACATGCGGCACGTACCCCTCGCTATTCCCCGTGCCTCCGCTCGTTCTTACCAGTAACCCAGCCACTCCCTTCGGGGCCGGCGGCGAAACCACCTCAGGCAGCCTCTCCTCCTTTATGCTCGCATGCGCCGCATTCGGGCCGTCCTTCATCCCCAAGGCGCAGCAAGAGCTGGACGCAGTTGTAGGGAAGGACCGCATGCCAACCTACGAGGACTATGAGGCCCTCCCGTACATCCGCGCCGTCGTGAGCGAAACGCTGCGCTGGCGACCAGTGGCCGTCCTCGGCGGGACGCCCCACGCAAGCACCGAAGACTTTGTGTACGAGGGGATGTTTATTCCAAAGGGCAGCACCCTCATCGCGAATCTGTGGGGCATCCACCTCAACCCCGACGACTTTCCCGACCCGCATCGGTTTGACCCGGAGAGGCGCGTGAATCAGCGGGATTGACGTCGGCTTCTGACTTGGGGCTTTAGGTTCATGTCGAAGCGCGATTATCCTGGGACATTGCAACACTCGGTAACGATATAATTACGAGAGTTACGCCGTGCACTTACATTTCGTCTCGAACAGAGTTTCGGGTACGGTAGGAGGGTGTGTCCAGTAAGCGTTAACCCATTCAGCTTTTGATGAGCACCGCTCCTGATGGTTCGTCTAGGGAATGCACCTGGCGATGAACAGCATGTTCATCAAGTAAGTTCTGATTGTTCCTTGGCACCTTAACTACTTTATTCTGCCCTCCATTTCAGCATAGCTCGTATCCTGTGGGGTTTCTCGCTTGGGAAGACCCTCGATCACAGTGGACAAGAAATTGAAGTCGACATAATGGCATACACGGATGGTGAGAGTAAACAAGTAATATGGTACAGTCCGTTGCTCATCCCTTCGGACAGGCTTCAACAGCGTCCCGCGTCCATTTAAAATGTCGATTGTCCCGCGGTCGTCCGGACATGCAGCCATTATCGAGAGAGAGAATGAGATGGCGCAAGAGGAGATGAAAGCGTATGATTCGTGAGACGTGGCAAAAATTCTTTCCCGCGTTGACTTACTCATGACAATGAACAATCATTCCTCCTTCAGCCCGGCCCCCTTGTATTTTTTATGTAGGTAACGTGACTGTTTCAAAATATGGCTGAGTTTCAGTCTTCAGAGACGCAGATCTTTCTAGCACAGCCTTTCCACAATCTTACGACAAGATCCACACTCCGATACTACTCTCGCGCAAAACAAAATGCACAAGAGCAAGCGTTAATCAAGTACGACACACCCATTCATATATTCTACTTCACACCTTCCTAGCAACTACTCGCCACCTCTACTCGTCCCACGTACCGCCTCAACCTCCAACATCGCATGATCAATCAAGATCAGCCTGGCGCCTAGAAACATAGATCAAACTCTGAATCAGGGATGGTGTCGACTTCAGCGGGCAATACTGACCTGATCCGCCTCCGTTTGCTCATATATGAGTCGCTCGGAGCGCTGGAAAGACCACTACTAGACGGAGACCCGTCGTCCGAGAGTGGTTCATCTCCGCCGTACCCCGACTCCTCAGGACCAGACGCAGACCCCGATGCCGACGAATCCAAATCGAGGCTAGCTGATGGTTCTGGGGCTCCCGGCCCCCCTGAGGCCAGTGGAGGACCTCCTTGCATAGTTTTCACGTGGCCGTGGCCCGATGAATCCGACTTCCCCCCGTGGTGGTGGCCATGGAAGTGCGGATGTCCACAATCGCCCGCGCCGTGTGAGGCTTGCGCGCCGCTCGCGGTGTGAATGTCGTCGTGCCACTGACCATCGTCGTAGCTGCGGCTTTTGTCGCCGTGCCATTGACCGTCGTCGTAGCTTTCGATACCTGCGGACCTAAGCCACTGTTGATTGGGGGAGGGACTCCAGACGCAGGGGGCTGGGTGACTTCTCCTGAAGGGGCTGAAAGAGATGCCGAACTGGATAGTTATGTTGGAGTGAATAAGTAAGTAGGTCATCCACTGGCAGAATGACCGACCCGTATCCCGAAGGTGCCTTCGGCATGGCCAGAGCGGAGGCAGCACTCATAGCCACTGCAGTGAGAAAGTAGGCGGAGGATTTGTGGATCATGGTGTTGTCAAGGTGTGATGAGGAGTTTCAAGGGTTCTTGTGTCCAGCACAAGTAAGTTGGTAAAAGTGGATGAGTCCAGCTGAAGAATAGAGGAGCAGACTCGCATCCTTTATATACTGAGATTGAAACACCGCCGGCCACGTAGGAGCTGTACTGCGTCTCTACTTATCCGCGGCGGTGATACTTAAATTGGCGGGGTGCGAGTAACCCTGGGCCACGCTTGGAGTATTTTGGAGTGTCGACAAGGCGGACTCGGAGAAGCAACCGCTGCCATCGAAGCGCCGACTAAAAACAGACATGGCTATTATACGTGTCACCGGATCACAGTTATTAATACATTCAGAGTAGTAACTACTATGTCATCATCCAGCGAACAAAGATCCAAGCGGGAGTAGTCCAAGGCAGAATCCATTAATAGAAGCTACAGATTATAGGAATGTAAGATATTAGCGTCGTATAGGCCCATTTCAGAAGCATTCTTTGTGAAAAGTGAACAAACATCAACTGAAAAAAAGAGATAGACAAACTTCGATGAATGATTCCAGCTCCTGATTCATCGTACTCTTGTTTCGTGCACCACAGCTGCTGGAACGTGCTCAACGAAGACAGGATAGATCCGCCAATCCAAACAGAGTATTTTCGTTCCGGCGGAGCGTATATTTTGACCTGGCAGATGTATCAGCATCCCGTGAGTGAGACAGCTTAAAAATGTTATAACCTTGACGCTGGGGGGTGCGAGTGCAGTTAATTCCTTTTGCATGCGATCGGCGATGCCGGGGAACATGGTGCTCCCGCCAGACAAAACGATGTTTCCGTAGAGATCTCGTCTCACATCGAGATCGCATTTCCGGATAGATGCATATCTGCAGACATCGTCAGCAAGGTGGGAGTTCAGCTCATAAATAAATTATCTACGTGGTGTCGTGGATACCCGCAGATTCACTGCCAATGAGTGAGGGTCTGAACAAAGCCTCTGGTGCACGGAAGCTAGTCGCCATTCATGAGCAATTGGAAGCAAGTTGGACGGTCAGTCCACCGACCGTTCGTTTCCGATGGTGATTACGTTCCCGTCCGGCAGCTCATAGCTCTTTTCCAATATTGATGACTGGACAGAAGTTTGGAGCTCCTGCTCGAAGTCGAGTGCAACGTAGCAGAGCCGTTCTTTTATATCCCGGACAATTTCGCGTTCGGCAGTGGTTTTGAAATTGTACCCTCGTTCGCCGAGGTTCTTGACGAGGTGCTCCGTCAAGTCCCGGCCCGCAATATCCATCCGAAGAATAGCATGGGGTAAAGAGAATCCCTCGTAGATTGGCACGGTGTGAGATACGCCGTCTCCCGAGTCCATGACGATACCTGTCGTTCGCCCAGAAGCGTAGAGGGACAAGACGGCTTGAATTGACACATAGAATGCGGGGACGTTGAACGTCTCGAACATGATCTGCGTCATCTTCTCGCGGTTGGCCTTGGGATTCATAGGAGCTTCCGTGAGAAGGACAGGGTGCTCATCGGGAGCAACGCGAAGCTCGTTGTAGAAGGTGTGGTGCCAAATTTTCTCCATATCATCCCAATTGGTGACAATACCATGGTCGATAGGATATTTTAGCGTGAGAATGCCCCGCTTGGCCTGGGCCTCGTCACTTGAAATCCAATGAGCTTCTAACCAATTATGCACGAGGGAAGAGCCGTACCCAACATATGAATCTTTGTTTCCGAAGCCGACCATGATGCTCTCGTGCCGTGGGCGGCCTACGATAGAACTAGAACGGCGAGTGAGATACGATGAAGAAACAGTAACATAATGACCTACGGGAAGACGGCACGCGGTGCATCCTCGCCTGAATAAAAGTGAGTTCACCCGCATGTTATAGTATGAAGTCACAAGACAGTTTACCGGCAACTGAGGAGAACAGAGAATCGCGTAAGATTCGAGGAAAATAATGTGAGAAGGATAACCACTCACACCCAGCCTTGCACATTCCTGAGCCATTATCGATAACCTGCAAAACGCCGTCAGCTAGAAGATCAAGGAAGCACGAGCGCAAGGACGATTCCATACAAGGGCTGTAATATCGTCATCCATACTGCTACGGGATTGAGAGCGCAAAGAGAAGATGAAATTGGCGATTGGAACACGTCGTTGCCTCCTTATAAAGGAGCCTCCACAGCTGCGACCTGCGCATTGAGTCAAGAGTAGTGGGTCTGACAGCAAACCATTGCGCCGTAGCAGGGCGCAGTAAACAGCTGCGTGTGGGACATTACAAAAGTTGCCGCCCAATTTTCCGCAGGTTGTTTCAGGCTTCAAACAGCCGCAGCAGCTCGAGTGCTGCTACGTCGTGTTGTCAAAGCGAGTCAAGAGAGGTGGCGGTGCAGATCTGTTTAGTCACGCCCGATTAGATAAGATAAGATTAGATCATGGGAACCAAGCAATACACTGGGGAAGGTACCAGACGAGATCCTACGAGATCTGAAGCAATAAAGAGACCCTGATTCACTCCACGGTTCCTTTAATTTTTTGTTGAACATGGACCATACGCCTTGACGTTTTTGTTGGCAAGAACACAATCCATCATCCGATGACTTATTCATTTGAGCGTCTATCATCTAAATTCCAATGAATCTCCATCTAGGTCGCCCAGTTCATGCCCAGTTGCTAAAAAAATTGCTATTATATATCGGTTAAGGCAGCGGGTTTAGACCGCAGCAAAACTTGGGCGCACCCCTGATACAACCGGAATCGCGACAAAAGAGACGGAAGATGCCCTGCGGTACCGGGTGGGTCTTTCGACACCGGGGACTTTGGTGGACGGTGACCGGGAACTGGGAAGTGGCCTGGGACACATATGAGTGTATGTAGAAGATGACAGAAGCAGGCGAAGACATTTCAGACTCGCGGGAGCGTTTCACGCTATACTGGTCGTAGGCGGTATCCGATGAGCCTTGGCGGATTAAATCAGTTCTAAGCCGGGGAGTTGCACGAGCAACATATGAGCCACACCAAATTCTGATGTCTCAGACGAGGAGACTCCACGAAAAAACCGTAAGACGGACTGGAGGCGGGAAGCGATGGGCTTCATAGCTGCAGCGCAGAGCGCTGGGGATTGATGAGGTCAAATGAGAGAAGAGGGAAGCAAATCAGACTAGGAAGCCTTGGTGGTCGCGCAGGGCCTGTCAAACAGGCGAAGGGGATCCGGCTAGTTACATCAGTTGACCTCTCTGATAGAGCTTGATACTATGTATCCCGATTCGATGCAGTCGCGCTGGCACCGCAAGTTACGCTGAAACGTAATGGAAAAGACCGGTGTGTGCATAGCGTCTGACCAGCAATTGCCCAGAACGTTTAATAGTTTGGCTTGCGATGCAACTTGCGACAAGAACGTTGAAAAAGTGCCATATAAATGGGCGCCTTCCAAGAATGAGGACAACGGCCAGCAAGTGCTTCTGAGTTGAACCAGAAGACGGTACAGAATATTCATGCAAATAACGCCATTCCGAGGCCAGCTTCATAATGAGAGGCTGCGGGAGCAGAACATTGTCGAAGTTCAAGATAGTGGCTGAAGGATGGTGGTCGTTTGAAGCAGGATTGTCACTGACACGGTCATGTGATGATGTCACCGTCGCGTTCAACAGAACGCCAACAGCGTCAACATCGGGTACGGCCTAAACGGTGCGAAAGCGAGCAGGAACTTGTAGTGACCCCAAAGCTACTCGCTTCATCCGGATCTGAACCGGCTTGGCTCCACAAATGCGGCGCGGGGGGGTAGTGTGGGCACTCGGCACTCAGCCAGCTGGCACGGATTCTTGTCATCTGCTCCTTGCTTTCGTTGAACACATCCTGCTCGAGTGTTTTAGGCTGCCTTTCTCGACACGTTCGAGCGCCGGCTCTTAACCAAGATGAACATCGACGTCGTCTGATCTCAAATGTAACCGTCATTTTACGTCCCCAGGGTTCAGCTGATCCTACGACAGCACATATATTCTACTGGCTCGCTGTTCTACACCTCCGTATATGCCACCCACAAATGGCCTCCCGAATTCCGACAGAGCTGTTCGAAGAAATCATGGACGCGCTGTTTAATGATGGAAAAGCGCTCGGCAACTGCGGATTAGTCTGCTCCGAATGGCGTCCGCGAAGCAGGCATCTCCTATTTTCCACCATCGAGCTGCATTGCTCAAAGAGCGCAGTGTTCATCGACCTCCTGGCCTCCCCCACCTGTACCTTCGCTTCGTCTGTCCGCCAGATGGGCATCGATGCGGCCATTGCGCGCGATACAGATGCTGGAACAATGTCACAGGCATTCTATAGGTTCGCGAAGAATCCAGCGTTTAGAAAGCTCACGCAGTTGAAATCGCTTCGGTTGATAAACATGGACTGGACAGCCTTCCCCATTTCTGAACAACGTCTCGTGGAATCTGCGTTGGCGCACATGTTCCCCCTCGAAAAATTGGAGCTATGCTCCCTTACCTTCCACGACCTCCAAGGGGTCTTGCGACTCGCCAGCGCTTTCCCCCGGCTGCACCACCTCCGCCTTGTCAATGTGGAATTCTCAAAATACCTCGAATACAACATCTCTTCTGCCAAAACACTTCTAATACCCCCTACTTGGCGCATCGTCGAGATCCATTCCGGGGACGCCATACCAGCGTTCCTAAGTTGTATTCTCGGAAACGCGCGCTCCCCACTCGGAGTGCAAATGCTCACATTAACGAACCTCGATCATCATCATTTTCCGCACCTGTGTGAACTCCTTCGCTCATTCGACGCCTTACTCCATCATACCCCCTCCAAAGTTTTCGGGTGCCAAAATCCCACCGGTTCGTTCTGAAATACCGGCAGTGCACGATACTGACCACGTTCAGATGATCTACAGCTGCATGAACACTGTGAATTTTGCGTGACCCTCGATTCAACCTCCGTGTACCCGTCGGAGCCACATCACATTCATGCATCGTATGTTTTACTTGCTGTATCATAATACTTGAACTGTTATCACTCATCATGCGAACAGAATTTCGAAACGCCAAAACAGGCATGATAATTATCGTGAGGTCGGTAGGATTATAGAATATACATTCAAGTAGGAAAGGGAAGGAGAAGTCAAAATTAATCCTCGCCGCCAAAATGCTCCCGATAGCACTCCTGCGCAGCTTTAATCGCATCATACTCGAGTATATAAACCTGCATATCGTGCGCTGTACCGCCAACGAACTGTATTAGCTATATATCCCATTATAATCAGCAAGCACTCACATCTCGCAAACTCGCCCCGCTTCGCGCGGATCGATCCCTGCAGCACCGACTCGGTGTTCACGAACTCGCCCCTCTGCTTCCGCAGAGCTTGGTACGCCGCCAGCCGCGCCGGCACGTCTGCGCGCCTCGTCCCGCGCGGGAACATGCACCCCAGCGCGCCGGCCTCCTCAATCGCCATCGCGGCGCCCTGCCCCAGGAGCGGCAGGGTCCCGTGCGCCGCATCCCCGACGAGTGCCGCGCGCCCGCGGATCCATGTGTGCAGCGTGGGCACCGCGCGCAGCTGCCACTTGAGCACGCACTTGTCCGTCAGACCCAGGATACGCTGGAACGCAGGGTCGAAGTCCTTGAACTTGTCCATGAATTCCTCTTGGGTCCCTCGTGAGCTCCAGCCTGCAATGACAATAAAGAATTACACGCTGCGTGCTTGAAATTCAACGATGACTGACCTGGATCGGCCTGGTGCGTGTCTTCGTATATACCCACGAGATTAACCACACTGCCTCCCCTGCAGGTGTACACAAAGATCATCCGATAGGACTCCTCGTCCGCGATCACGCTACGCGCGCCGGGAATCCCCTCGGTAACCCACCCCATCTCCCCTAGCCGCGATGCGTCGAACACGCAGCGGAAGCACGAGAAACCAGACGGAATGGGTTTTTGCGTGTGCCCTAAGATGTCCGTGCGGATTATCGACTTAGTTGTAAATTGATTAATTAGCGCCGAATAGAATTGTATAAGATTTATTTTGACTGACGTTAATCCCATCGGCGCCGAGGATGATGTCCGCGTGGACGACCTGCCCATTATCCAGAGTCAAATTCCCCTCCTCCACATCACACGCAGCGATCCTGCTCCCGAGGTTGAGTTTCGCGGGCGGGCCCTCGCCTTCATCGCCCACTGCAAGACGGAGCAGCTCGTCCCGCAAATCGCTTCTTAGACAACTCAAACTCTATTCAAGAGATCATTGAGCGACGCTACGCAGAAGACGCAGACAGCAACATACATGGTACTGGCCCTGCGTCGAGGAACACAAAGCCGGAAGGGTTGTCCCCGTGGTGCCATGTGATTTGAAGAGCACAGTCTGAATCGAATGAATAGCTTTAGATTTTTAAATTAGTGAGGTGCTTGAAACTGACCCCATCGTAATCCACCCCGTGCAGGTTCTCCCTGGAATACCCGAGGTGATGCAGTACCCGTAGCGCGTTTGCCTGCATGGTGATGCCTGCGCCGATTTCGCCCTTGATTTCTACTGCTTCGAAAATCTAGCATGGGGTCAATCAGATCGACGACTCGGTGCATATTTAAATACAACACTCACTTGAACATGGTGTCCATTACGCCTGAGTGCTGTCGCAGCCGCGAGTCCTGCAATTCCCGCGCCAACTATGGAAACGTTTAAAGGTTGAGTGGATGAGGAAGTCATATTTAGAGTGGCGAGTTATAGTCATCGAGCCCACCTTATATACCCCCGCCCATGGTTCTCCTTCACGGGCGATTTCGTATTATTCACTCGCCCGTTTATCCTGCCCTTCGTAAGATCGCTTAAGAGCGCTTATAGCCATAAATAGATCTAGATGGTGCGACCCCGACGAGAAGTGCAGCGGCATCGGTGTTCGGATTCGGCAAAACGGCTAGATATGAAAGAACTTAGAAGGCGGAGGCGATATGAACGCGGCGAGGTATTTAATTAATTATTGTGTCGACTCTTTCTCGAAGCGCGGCTCCTAGCACCAGGGGAAGACGCAGGAAGGAGCACCAATGGCGCATGAAGGTGAGCAGCGAGAAACAATCCAGGAAGGGAGCATGGGTATGAAGGCTAACTGAGTAATATCACCCGACCTCAAATCGTGGGCAACTTACTGCCAGCGAGCGAGAATCACCAGACGCGGGGGGGACGCCGATAAAACGGCCGGACGGATTCAGCGAAGCATAGGTGGCAGGGAAGACACTGGACAGATGCACGATGACAAGATGGATTCAAAGAATCTCCGAAAGCGGAGCCACGACAACGCGCACACACACATTGACATAGGTTTTGACAGATAAGGAAAAAATGATGACGCACCCCGACCTGGGGCCGGACAAAAACCATCACCAGTGCTAGGTGCGGCATCGGACCTGCCAGTGCTCCACTCGCGTCATATTGTGATGACCGGCAACGACCATGATCGGACCGGCATGTATGGCTTTGTTTGTTCTCGAATATAATTTTCTTTTGCATGTTCCGTCATGTTCTGTGTTCCACAGGCATCGTATCGGATACTTTTGGCGGTAAAAAGTATCCGTTGCATATATAGCTAGATGGCCCCGACGAGAAAATATATATTTATTCAATGGCATCTTCCCACTCCGCATCCTCTGCCTCTGAGTATCCATATTCATCGATAGTTATAACCTCCATCTCCTCTGAAGGGCCATCCGAGATAGAAGAATGAAGCTGTTCCCTGAAATATATTTGAACCACCATTGATTGAATCAGTTGATTCACTTACCGCCGCGCAAGTTCACGTTCTCGAGCCTGCAGAACCATATTCCTCCGCACATCCACTTTCGCCATGTCTTTCCAAAGAGTTTTGGTGAGGATATCGTCCTTCAGAACATCGCGGTAGACGGCCAGCTGATCTTTCAGAAGCACGGAAGTCATGCCCTGGATCTTGATGAGATCAAACTCGAGCGCGGTAGCCGCCAATCGAGAGGCTTTCAGTTTCTTCTTCGCCATTGAAGTCTCCCGCCGTTTGAGGGCCTTCTGTGCCTTCTCTCGTTGAATTGTAACCAATGCTCGTCGGAATTTTGCCCGCTTCCCACTAGCACCATCCCTCCGGACCTCGCGCATAACGTACTTTTCAACTGCTGCATCACAACACTTTTTGATGAATGCCTCGGTATTGTTCCGCTCGGTGCGCGTTTGGTTTGAGAATGAGTGGGGTGTGCTGTTGGGGTGGTATTGTAGATGTGTAGTGAAAGATCCCAGCATCCCCTCGCTGCAGTCATTGGTCGCCGGAATAAAGAGAATTGCACGTTGTTCTG
The DNA here is from genome assembly GCA_029282285.1 of Mycena rebaudengoi. NCBI lineage: Eukaryota > Fungi > Basidiomycota > Agaricomycetes > Agaricales > Mycenaceae > Mycena > Mycena rebaudengoi. The sequence continues at coordinate 43,571 of JARJCX010000430.1, read as the reverse complement.
GAGTCAGGAGATCAAAGGTCCCACCAATGTGAAACTCCGGCGTAAACTGAATCCACCCGTCCTCGCAACCAGAGAACATATGCGAGATAGTCATGAACAGATTTGGCAACCCGGGCCGAAGTTGGGCGATGGCATCCAGAAGAAAGAGATCGAGGAAGGGTCTGCCATCAATTGTCCGTTGATCTAGCAGTGCAGTAGAATCGAGAAGGATATGAGGATTGGCGGCGATATGGGCGCAAAATGTCGGAAGTTTACGATGCAGATCAGTGAGGCTCAGCAGATTGATAGGATTTTCTTTGCTTCCGCCGCGAACCTGCGCCATATACGGCCAGGAAACCGATACACCGTAGAGGGCCAATCCAACCAACTCTGTCATCGTAGCTGCGCAGTTGAGCCCTCGGAGAATATTGTATTCGACGTGGTTGGGTTGGCCTGATTTCGTTTTTCCATCCATGACTTCTTCCACAAGCTCCTGGATCAACCCGTGGTAGCAGACAACATAGGCTGCTCCGTAACTGTAGCTCCCGTATCGAGTATTTGAAACATCAGGGAAGGCCTTCGGCTGGTCCAAATTATACAGCTCGGATTTGCGCTCCTCCATAAAAAGTCGACACTTATCTTGGTAACCGCGCTGGCCATCTTTGTGCCGTAGAAGTGCACCAAGAAGCTGAAGTAATTTTATCGCGCCAGAACTGCTTGAATCGATGGCATTTCGAACGGCAGCATCACTGTTCGGGTCTGTGTTGCCGAGATTGATCGTTGCACTGTGCGCCTTGTTCGCTAGTAGCACCGGGGTAGGGAGATTGTGGGTGGAATACATCTTCTGAACCGCTTTGTAGCCGTACTCCATAACATTGAGATCTTTATGGCAGCAACAACCACCAAACGTGTGTGAACAAGCATTGTTTTGTTGTGCTGGAGTCAAGGAATCGAATATTTGCTCGCCAAGCTTGTGCTCGAGCACGTCTTCAAGTAGTTTCGATCGTTCTTCACTTGATCTGGCAAGAAAATTAGATAGCCTAGATAGACACATTGTAGAACTTACAAGCTCGTCAACTCCGACGCCGAAACCTTCCCAGCAGCTTGGAGCTCGTCATCAGTGATGCTTAACATCGTCGACAATATTTGACTAGTGGCGACGTCGGAGTCATCCATTGCTGCGCGGCCCAGATCGTGAATAATGATATCTTTTTTGTGTGCGGCCGAAATTTTGAATGCTTTTTTCCCATCCGCTGCGTGATCCTTGCTTTCGCCAATTTTCTTTCGCCAGTAATCATGCTTGTCCATCGCCCTTTTCTCCTGTGCCGCCAGCGGACTGTGAGTGTAAATGTCGGCGATCCGGTTTGCGGCTTCCAAGGTGCCCTCGAATTGTCGTTGTCCCGTATGGTCAAGAGCATGGTCGACTTCAACAAAGCGTGTGCGATGAGACCAGAGTGATTTGTCAGAGTCGTCGACACCAGGGGCATAAGAGGGAACAAGAAGGGTGATATGACACGATTCCACCGTGATCCCGCGATGTGTGGTTCCGTCAGAGCTTTCCACAAAACCTAGACGTTGTGAGAACATAGCAATAAATAGAAGGACGGAAATAGCAACCGGGTGCATCCATGATTTCTCGCGCCAACTGTAGTTCCCCGTACTTTCCACCCTCATCAATAGCACGGCCCACCGTTCGCGCACTCATGAAGCCCTGTCTAATCTGTATCCCGAACGCCTCCGCACAGCTCTTAACCGCAAACTCAACCTTCCCAGCTGCACATCCTGCGTGTATGAGATTGCGCGACAGCTCCCGTGCCGCCGCGGTGTACTGTCCACTCCGTTTGGGGTTCCAGGTGCGCAGAGCATCGTAGGCCACCTTCGTCTGCTTCAATGCATTCTTGGCACGCGCAGCCTGCTTTTGAGCAGCATAAAAACGGTCCCGGATCGAAGTCGAGGCTGTTTGTTTGTCGCGAAGTGAGGATACGAGCTTAGCAATGGTAGTGTCGCGGGAACAGATCTGAGTCGAAGCCAGCGCAAGATCACGCTCCAGAATCGCAATGTGAGTTGAACTATCATCCAGCGCAGCCTCCAGTGACTCAAATACCCCAGTATTTTCGACTTCCTTCACATTCCGTTCTCTTTCCAGGCGCTTGATCCGCTTGTTTTTCCTTCGAAGCTCCTCGGTATGGAGCCAGTCAGCCTTTCGTTTCAATGAATTGATGGATCTGTTGGTTAGTGAGATGTCGATATTCTTTTCTAGAAGGGTGGAGTTGTCGCGAGCAAGAAGACGGCGCTGGTCCTGAAGCCGAGAGATGTCTATTTTCAGAGCAGTGATGATGGCTTCCAATTCGGAGATGCGCGCGTCCTTATCGCAAATCTGGGCCTTGAGGGACTTCGGTTTACTGACAGAAGCTTCATGAGAGCTATGTGGAACATCCAGAGAGGTGTTTTCGTCGTGCTGGCTCCCGGAATCATGAGAAGAGTGCCGGGCCTGATTCGCACGAAGTGCCGATGCCTGGCGTTTGGTCTTATTCACCATGTGAGAAGTAAGGTACCCAAAGGTTTGTACTGAAAGTAGTGAGTGGGAGGACGCAGTAGACGGTCAGGAAATCTTCAGAGAGACGACGCGTTCCGGATATTTACTATGACGCAGGGTGTCACACATGTGACAGTACGCGTCTGGCTGCCTGGCGTAAAATTGCTTCAGTATTTTCATTTGAGAAGGAATCTCCAAGATATTGCCGAACAGGTTTCAGATAAATGATTTCTCCATAGTTCTACGTAGCCAAAACTTCTGTCAGCATGTGTAAAATCTGAGATATGCTCACATATCTCGCAGAATTACATCTCAACTTCCGTACTTCAGATAAACACAAGATTAGGCTACGTAGATCTATTCTTTGTCCAAGTCAATGACGAACTGTCTGTTTAGTTTTTTTTCCAGTGGACATTGTAAAGAGTTGAAGCAAGTGTAAAACTGGAACCGGCATGCTCTGCCAACCAAACACAGTCAAATATGCCGATCCGATCATGGTCGTTGCCGGTCATCACATATTGGTTCTTGAAGCTTGAGGTCACGGTGCTGCTCCTCGATACCGACCGAGACCCACGTGCAGTTCATTTAATTAGTTCGTGCGCTCTGGTTCTGTTGCAGATTAAACGCTAGCAGGGGAACGTAGCGTGCCTGGCGAGAGAATTAGGGAAGAAGTACAAAAGGAGAGGGAAAGTTGTACATAATCAATTCACCTAAAAGGTGTGTAGCAAGGCAAGTACAATCCAACGGGATAAATGCAGATCCACGGATCCAGCTGAAGCCACACCAGGAACTTGAACCCGGAACAGCCCGGAACATGTAAAGTGTGCTCTGCTCCTGGATATCGCAGTCCGAGAGTGCGACCGTCCTCCAGGGACTGGTGGTTGCAGGTACGGTCTAGCTCCTTGCCCGGGCTGGCGAAGAAGAGGCGCAGCTGCTCGCAGGGGACGTCCTCTGTGTCCTGTATATTGGCCTTCGCCAATCGTGGTCCTGGAGTCCGAAGACGCGACCTCCAGCGTGAGGGTCTTGCCGGGGAGTGTCTTCACAAAGATCTGCATGGCTGCATCACAAGGTGGAGGGTGCTCTCCTGTTGTAGTCGTACAGACTTCGACTCGAAGCTGTTGACCTGATGGTCTTTCCAGTGAGGTCGGGATGACACAGCACCATCGACGTCGGTACCGGGAAACACCGGTTGTATTACCAAGATGAGTTGCTGTCGGTGACTGATTAATTTTATAAATAAAGAAATGAAAAAATGTACGGGCGCATCTAAAAAATTGCTGTGAAGGATAAATTGCGTCGGTGGAGAAGTAGGTCTGGATTTTTTAAGACGAGGTATTTGTTGCTCTCGCAATTCCATTTGTCGCCTCCGCTTTTGTTCTCGCAACTTCCACCCGTTTCCGATCTTCTCCGATGCTGTGCCTGAGTCATATGACGTACGATTACCAAGTAGGTATAAAGGAGGCGCCCACATCGCCGCATCTCTTATCCACCCACCACCAGCACCACCCTCTACAACTATGCAGATCTTCGTGAAGACCCTCACCGGCAAGACCATCACCCTCGAGGTCGAGTCGTCCGATACTATCGATAATGTCAAAGCGAAAATTCAGGACAAGGAGGGGTCAGTGGCATTGTCTTTTGCTTCATCCATCGATACAGTGCTCACCTTCCGCCCTTCGTACTTAGCATCCCTCCGGACCAGCAGCGTTTGATCTTCGCGGGCAAGCAGCTCGAGGACGGCCGTACCCTCTCCGACTACAATATCCAGAAGGAGTCGACGCTTCACCTCGTCCTTCGTCTGCGCGGTGGCATGCAGATCTTCGTCAAGACCCTCACCGGCAAGACCATCACGCTGGAGGTCGAGTCTTCGGACACGATCGATAACGTGAAGGCTAAGATCCAGGACAAGGAGGGGTACGTCGTCTCCCACTTCTGCTGCTTCGTATTCTAATGTCTTAACGTAGAATCCCACCTGACCAGCAACGCCTCATTTTCGCCGGCAAGCAGCTTGAGGACGGGCGCACCCTCTCCGACTACAACATCCAGAAGGAGTCGACGCTTCACCTCGTCCTTCGTCTGCGCGGTGGCATGCAGATCTTCGTCAAGACCCTTACTGGCAAGACCATCACGCTGGAAGTCGAGTCTTCCGACACGATCGACAACGTGAAGGCCAAGATCCAGGATAAGGAGGGGTACGTTGTGTTTTTCTGTCCGTTACTTGCTGTATCTAATACCACGACAGCATCCCACCTGACCAGCAGCGCTTGATCTTCGCCGGCAAGCAGCTCGAGGACGGCCGTACCCTCTCCGACTACAACATCCAGAAAGAGTCCACCCTCCACCTCGTCCTCCGTCTGCGCGGTGGCATGCAGATCTTCGTCAAGACCCTCACTGGCAAGACGATCACGCTGGAGGTCGAGTCCTCGGACACGATCGACAACGTGAAGGCCAAGATCCAGGACAAGGAGGGCATCCCCCCCGACCAGCAGCGCCTCATCTTCGCCGGCAAGCAGCTCGAGGATGGCCGCACCCTCTCGGACTACAACATCCAGAAGGAGTCGACGCTTCACCTCGTCCTTCGTCTGCGCGGCGGCATGCAGATCTTCGTTAAGACCCTCACCGGCAAGACCATCACTCTAGAAGTCGAGTCGTCCGACACGATCGACAACGTGAAGGCCAAGATCCAGGACAAGGAGGGCATCCCCCCCGACCAGCAGCGCCTCATCTTCGCCGGCAAGCAGCTCGAGGATGGCCGCACCCTCTCGGATTACAACATCCAGAAGGAGAGCACCCTCCACCTCGGTTAGTTTCATATCTGCTTTACGCGCTGGAATCGCCGTCTGACCTTGATTCGATATAGTTCTCCGTCTTCGTGGTGGAGCTTGAGCTGGATCTGGCTTCTGTTCTGTTTGTCTCGTTGGGTCATAATTGAATTGCCTCTGTACACCTACATACACTCTACATCGTACATACACATCATCGAATCGCACATTTTTTGCGACACCTGAACATTGAAGAGGCCTGAAATATTGAACTTTCCCCTCGTTAGACGACCCTGCGTCATTGAGGCGCGACTTGCATGATTCGGTGAAGTTCCTCAAAAAGGAAAGAGCCTCCCGGCGATGCTGTCCTGAACAAATAGCCACACACAAGTGCTTGACATTCCAAATGATGTCGCTCGAGGACCAGCGCAGAGGCTCTGTTCAGGCACAGCAGGATCAAAGAGAATATTCAATCCTCACCCTCCCTCCTGAAATCACATCCGAAATATTTGTGCAATGCCTCAAAGCCCAGGTCCATCCTGATCCCCTGGCAGCGCCTTTGGTTTTCCTCGCCATCTGTCGTAGTTGGCACGCTATTGCTGTGTCTACTCCTGCGCTGTGGGCGGAGCTTTACCTCCACGTCCGGAGGCTTCCCTTGGCGTCGCCGCCTGGAAAAGTCGGAGAAATCATTACGGCTTGGTTCAGCCGCGCTGGCACTCTCCCCCTCTCCTTCCGTATCATCAGCGGATACCCAAGGCCCCTGGAATCAATAGAATTTGGACTGCGCGCCGTAATCCATGGTTATGCGGCCCGCCTGCAGGTTCTGCGGGCGTATGGCACCCCTCACACCCTTCTCGGGCTCCCTAACGGGGCAGTGTTCCCCCTCCTTCGCAAGCTGGAGCTCGGTTCATGGTCGTCCTTCATCGATGAACCACCAATCGAGGCCTTTCAGATGGTCCCCCTGCTCCAGACACTGTCTTTAGATGAGATCCCGCCGGCAGTGTTGAAGATTCCCTGGGAACAGCTTACGCGTGTTGTAGTTTTGAATATTGGGGTTGCAGAGGGAATGAGCGTGCTTCGGAGTGCTCCGTATCTGCGCCAGTTCTGTTTGGACAGGACCTCCAGCGACCCCTTCGACGTCTTAGACATTACTGATACTCCAAACCCCGGACCACCCTTGCTCCACTCTCATCTCCTGTTGCTCGAACTTCGGAGTGCGGAAGAACTCATCCCGTTGCTCGCCCTACCCGCACTCGAAAAATTCGACATTAGTAGCGCTTATGCCGACATATTCCCCCTTCGACTCATTTCCTCGCCGTCTCTTCAGACGTTCACCTTCGGTGTATATACATACGCTGTTTCTTTGCGATGGATCCAACACATGGAGCACCTCACTACACTTGAATTCAATTATCCATCAGAGTGGCGACACAAAGATGAACTCATCCGCGCACTGAACCGTGCCCACCAGCCACAGTTTCTTCCCAAACTCCGTAGTCTTGCGCTCCTGAAGACCGAGTCTGAGGAAGTCACCGAGTCCCTGTTGGAAGCCCTTCACTCCAGGGCCGGTCCTGTGGACGAGGGGCTCGCAGTATTGCGGCAGTTTCGACTACAGTGGCCGTATTACTTCAGCGAAGAGGGCACCGACGCAATAAACCGCCGCTGTTCCTCCATTCGCACTGACGAATTGGAGAAATTAGCCGCTCGAGGGATGGAAATTTATGTTGGGACTGAAGACAAAAACTACTTCTAGGTCGTCTGGTGCGCGTTTCAGAGGCTCAATACTTTCCGCACAGCTCACAACTTCAGTTGTAGGCACTGTCCCTTGCCCAAATTTATTCATGCACCAGCAGTATTTCCTTTTCTGTGGGCACACCTAACCTGGTTTTATATGTTTTCCCGTCCAGAATGAGAGTGCGTTATGGATAAGGGCCGGAAAGCGTGTTGCCTCTATGTAAACACCGTTCAGAAAATTAATATTCATAGGCTGCTATCCGCTGATTTTTGTTGGACATTTTTCGCTCGGCTTTTTGCCCTCTTCGAGGAATACTGAAAATTTCCTGCGGCGCGACTCACATGAATTTATTTCGGTAAGGTTCCTCAAAAAGGAATGATGTCCTGAACAAATAGCCACACACAAGTGCTTGACATCCCAAATGATGTCACTCGAGGACCAGCGCAGAGGCTCTGTTCAGGCACAGGATCAAAGGGAATGTTCAATCCTCACCCTCCCTCCTGAAATCACATCCGAAATATTTGTACAATGCCTCAAAGCCCAGGTCATTCCTGATCCCCTGGCAGCGCCTTTGGTTTTGCTCGCCATCTGTCGCAGTTGGCACGCTATTGCTGTGTCTACTCCTGCGCTGTGGGCGGAGCTTAACCTCAACTTCAGCAGGCTTCCCTTGGCGCCTGGAAAAGTCGCAGAAATCATTACAGCTTGGTTCAGCCGCGCTGGCACTCTCCCCCTCTCCTTCCGTACCAGCACTTTATTCCTGAAAGACCAGGAATCATTAAAATTTGGACTGCGAACCGTAATCCATGGCTATACAGCCCGCCTGCAGGTTCTGCGGGTGTATGGCAACCCTCACATCCTTCTTGGGCTCCCTAGTGGGGCAGTGTTCCCCCTCCTTCGCAAGCTGGATCTCGGTTCATGGTCGTCCTTCATCGATGAACCACCAATCGAGGCCTTTCAGATGGTCCCCCTGCTCCAGACACTGTCTTTGGATACGGTCCCGCCGGCAGTGTTGAAGATTCCCTGGGAACAGCTTACACGTGTTGTAGCTTCGAATATTGGGGTTGCAGTGGGAATGAGTGTGCTTCGGAGTGCTCCGTATCTGCGCCAGTTCTGTTTGAACGGGCCCTCTGGCCACTTACACATTACTGGTACTCCAAACCCCGGACCACCCTTACTCCACTCTCATCTCCTGTTGCTCGAACTTCGGAGTGCGGAAGAACTCATCCCGTTGCTCACCCTACCCGCACTCGAAAAATTCGACATTAGTTGCGCTTATGCCGACATATTCCCCCTTCGATTCATTTCCTCACCGTCTCTTCAGACGTTCACCTTCGGTGCATCTACACCCGCTGTTTCTTTGCGATGGATCCAACACATGGAGCACCTCACTACACTTGAATTCAATTGTCCATCGGAGTGGCGACACAAAGATGAACTCATCCACGCATTGAACCGTGCCCACCAGCCACAGTTTCTTCCCAAACTCCGTAGTCTTGCGCTCCTGCAGTGCGAGTCTGAGGAAGTCACCGAGTCCCTGTTGGAAGCCCTTCACTCCAGGGCCGGTCCTGTGGACGAGGGGCTCGCAGTATTGCGGCAGTTTCGGCTACAGTGGCCGTATTACGCCGGCTACGAGGGCACCGACGCAATAAACCGCCGCCGTTCCTCCATTCACACTGACGAAATGGAGAAATTGGTCGCACGAGGGATGGAAATTTATATTGGGACTGGAGACAAAAACTACTTCTAGGTTGTCTGGTGCGCGTTTCAGAGTCTCAATGCTTTCCGCACAGCTCACGACCTCTCGTTGGGTCATAATTGAATTGCCTCTGTACACCTACATACACTCTACATCGCACATACACATCAGTAAATCATACATTTTTTTTGCGACACCTGAACGTTGCGGAGGCCTAAAAATTTGAATTTTCGCCTCGTTACACCACCCTGCGTATTGCTGCATTGTTCTGCATCGACCAGGAATCGAACCCCTCCCTATCCGCAGTGACCGACGGATTTGTGCCCCCAATAAATCCGCCGTGAAAATTGTTTTATACCGGCAGGCTGCTATCCTCTGATCTTTGTTGGGCATTTTTTACGTGGTTTTTCGCTCTCTTCGAGGAATGCTTAAAATTTCCTGCGCCGCGACTCACATGAATTTAGATTTCGGCGAGGTTCCTCAAAAAGGAATGATGTCCTGAACAAATAGCCACACACACAGGTGCTTGACATCCGATATGATGTCGCTCGAGGACCAGCGCAGAGGCTCTGTTCAAGCACAGCAGGATCAAAGGGAATATTCAATCCTCACCCTCCCTCCTGAAATCACATCCGAAATATTTGTACAATGCCTCAAAGCCCAGGTCATTCCCGATCCCCTGGCAGCGCCTTTGGTTTTCCTCGCCATCTGTCGTAGTTGGCACGCTATTGCTGTGTCTACTCCTGCGCTGTGGGCGGAGCTTTACCTCCACCTCAACAGTCTGTCCCCGCTGCCCTTGGCGCCTGGAAAAGTCGCAGAACTCATTACAATTTGGTTCAGCCGCGCTGGTACTCTCCCCCTCTCCTTCCGCGGCAGTGGATACCTAGGAGCCCAGGAATCATTAGAATTTGGACTGCAAACCGTAATCCATGGCTATGCCGCCCGCCTGCAGGTTCTGCAGGTGTATGGCGACCCTGGCACTTTTCCCAGGCTCCCCAGTGGGGCAGTGTTCCCCCTGCTTCGCAAGCTGGATCTCGGTTCATGGTCATCCTTCATCGATGAAGAACCAATTGAGGCCTTTCAAATGGTCCCCCTGCTCCAGACGCTGTCTTTGGATGAGGTCCCGCCGTCAGCATTGAAGATCCCCTGGGAACAGCTTACACATATTGTAGCTTCGAATATTGGGGTTGCAGAGGGAATGAGCATGCTTCGGAGTGTTCCGTATCTGCACCAGTTCTATTTGAACGGGGCCTTCGGCAACTTAGACTTAATTGGTACTCCAGACCTCGGACCACCCTTACTCCACTCTCATCTCCGGTTGCTCGAACTCCGGTATGCTGAAGAACTCATCCCGTTGCTCACCCTACCCGCACTCGAAAAATTGGACATTAACGGCGTTCATGGCGACATATTCCCCCTTCAATTCATCTCCTCGCCGACTCTTCAGACGTTCACCTTCGGTGCATCTACACCCGCTGTTTCTTTGCGATGGATTCAGCACACGGAGCACCTCACTACACTTGAACTCAATAGTCCAGAGTGGCCACACAAAGATGAACTCATCCGCGCACTGAACCGTGCCCATCAGCCACAGTTTCTTCCCAAACTCCATAGTCTTGCGCTCCTGCAATGCGAGTCTGAGGAAGTCACCGAGTCCCTGTTGGAAGCCCTTCACTCCAGGGCCGGTCCTGTGGTCGAGGGGCTCGCAGTATTGCGGCAGTTTCGACTACAGTGGCCGTATTACGGCAGCGACGTGGGCACCGACGCAATAAACGACCGCCGTTCCTCCATTCGCACTGACGAAATGGAGAAATTGGCCGCACGAGGGATGGAAATTTATGTTGGGACTGGAGACAAAAACTACTTCTAGGGCATCTGGTGCGCGTTTCAGAGGCTCAATGCATTCCGCACAGCTCATGACCTCAGTTGTAGGCACTGTCCCTTGCCCAAATTTATTCATGCGCCAGCAGTATTTTCTTTTCTGTGGGTACGCCTGATATGTTTTCCCGTCCAGAATGAGAGTGCGTTATGTAAACACCGTTCAGAAAATTATTCACGGCGGCGGGGTGTCGCAACCCCTCGTCAGACTACGATATTTCTGCCGCTTCGTTCGCCCTCATCGAAAAATGGCTTCAGTGATATCGAACATCCGGAACTCGTGAAATCTTTGCCACTAAAATTCGCGAATGAGAGACTTGTTTCAAAGAGCATGCAAGGTCTAATTCCCGAGACCCCGAGCTTCAACGGGGCCCTACTTTTTCCTTAACCTCTATAGCGCATCACAAAGGTTGTTTAAAGGAGCTTGAAGGACGGAAGACCTCAGTCCTGGAGCAACTGGACAGCTGCACTTATTATATTTCATCCCTCCCACCTGAAATCGAGTCCGAAATCTTTCTGCATTGCCTCCCTACCGGAAACGTTGCTTATCCTTCACCTTCTAAAACCCCCTTAATCCTGCTGGTCATTTTCAGGGCCTGGCGTATCATTTCTCTGTCTACTCCTGCGCTTTGGACCCGCCTTGCCATCCATATTAAGGCACCTGGGCTTGGGGCGGACGAAAGGTTGCAGAAATTCATTAGGATTTGGTTCGCCCGTGGGGGAACGTCTCCTCTATCCTTCCACATTACTGGAGAATCGGACAGAATGAATGCAATCCTCCACACGCATGCGGCTTATCTTCGTGACCTCCGCATCTATACCACCGAGAAGTGTTTTCTCAGTCTGCGTGGTGGGGCATTTTTCTCGATGCTGCGCAAACCAGAAATTGGGGCAGATGTCGAGCATATCACCTCGGATGAAATACTTATTTCGGATGTCTTCCGCGATGCTCCCCAGCTTCGGATACTTCTGCTGGACGGCGTACCATCGCGGGAGCGTGTACTGGATAGGGACACTATGGGTGGAAGCTGAGCCTAGACTGCAGATCTCTCTCGAGGAGTAGGACGCAGCTGTGGATGCCGCGGCAGAAGAGGCTGACAACCTTGTGTTGGTACCATAAGTTCCTCAACGATAGTTCTGCCCCTCGGGGGATACATCAATATCTTCCCACGGTTGAAAATACACGTACAGTTACCCAAAAACAATGTGCAAGGGCAATGACGCACTTGTTGATCCCCTCCAACAATTACTTTAATCTACATGCCTGAGTTATATCGCTAGGAAACCTAGCCAGCAAGCATCTCAATCGGTACGCCGACTTCTACATAGTAGCTAATGTCGCAAACGAACAGTTCGTCGATATCTGAGCAATATAATTTGCCATTTGTGATGTCTGGGGTTCTGAATGTCACACAGCAATTTCGCTACTGCGCTCTTACATATGGGAGGCCAAAGTGCTCATCAAAGTGTACGTATGCTTAGCCCGGAACGTCGTATAGATTTCAGATTTCAGCTATCACCGGTTGAACAAGGTTGCGGCTCTCGGTCGTCTAGGCATGTACATATGGGTGAAAGAATGAAAGTCAGACAGCGAACCGTGCACCCAGAGCAGATTGTGAAGCTGACCAAGGAAAAGAGTGGTCTCCGCCTCGGTGCCGTAGTCCAACAGCGTGCGGTCGTTCTCGAGGTACCCCTTGCCCCCAGGCGCCAGGCGCTGCGTTTCCTTTGGGATTCTGCAGTATGACATTAGATCGGGTGAGGAACTTATAAGCGGGAGAAGAGTCGGACGTACCCCTCCTTCTCCTGAATCTGTTCCTTCACTTATCGATCGTGTCGGACGACTCGACCTCCAGGTGAATCCCCCTGCCGACTACGACGGTCTTCACGAAGATCTGTATTGTTGGTGGGGGTGGTGGGTTGATAAGAAAAGAGAAATGAAGTTAAGCACGGGGGGGCGCGCCGTTTATACCGTTTGCGCCGTGTTTCAATTTTGCGGAGGACGCCAATGACTCAACATATCCGCTGGCGCCCTGACGTGTGCCGAGATCTGCATCTCTTATCGAGCACGATATAGCAAATCGCTAGCGCCGGCTGTGGAAAGGCCGCAAATTGACTTGACCCAGAAGTAGACTCAGACGGGATCCATCGCGTCGTGTGGGATCGAGAGGTATGGCGATCGATTGTAAGAGAATCACCCGATGCCAACAACTCGCCTGTGATCAATAAGGAAATAATGATCGTGTGGCTGGTTGGAAGCAAATTGAGGGATGGTTTTGAATAGGTTAGGAAAAGAATTGTGCTTGTCAACTTGGGCTCATATGCCACCAGAGCCTGACAAGTTTTGCTAAGATCTTCACGAATAATTTAGGCGGTAAACGGCCAAAGGAGGAATTTTCATAGCGTTTTTGCCATTGTAGCTGGTCAACTCCTGTTGACAAATATTTACGGTTACACAGATGAATTTGCTGTGCGGACATATCCATATATATATATGTTGGTGGCGAAACATCTTCAATGCGGCGGCTTCCCAAACTAGATTATTTGTAATACAAATTGAAGGATCAAAACAGACAAAAAAGTATTACGACAGCAAGCAGGAAGGGTTAATCGTGGAAGCGTAGGTATAAAAGGGGCTTAAGCATGCGTAGCTCTTCAATGGTTGTGTCGCCTTTTCAGGGACATGGCAAACGCGGCTGTTCCAGGGTTGGTGGCGGTTAGATGGGTACGCAGCTGGGTTTCCTTTAAAATCTTTTGCAAAAATTATGGTGAGAATCAAACGCAAGGCGATTGAGGGCGGCCTTACCTGTATGTGAGTGTTGAATCTCTGAATTTCGTCGGCACATCGAAGCAACGTGATAGAACGGCCTCTGAAAAAATCTCCCAATGTCTTCCGAGTCGACAACGAATTGCGCAGGCTGGCTTCGTGAATTTCCGAGACCGTTGTCTGGAGGCTGCTCGATAGTTAGCAAATATATCAAAATCCATGATACTGCATTCACCTCAGCAACTTTTCTTCCGTGCGAACATCGCCAGGAAGCTCTCCAGCCTCGACGGCATCGTAGTAAAGTTTCTCCGTTTCTCTCATAAAAGCAATCAATACATATGTCAGGCGCATAGGCCAGATGCGATGGATCATCAACGCAGTGACCAGGAGAAGGATTGAGGCGCTAAGCGAGGCAGCGATGGTACGGTTGGGGAAGATAGTGCTAACGAGCGAAGTTAACGCAAAGGAAGTTTCGCCAATTTTGTCGGGCATCTAGGTGATGCATTCGTCTACTGAACCGAAGCCCTTTATAACGTTGACTTACATAGCGGTATTTAGACGCGGCAAAGTGATGCGGCAGGCATGGACTGCTCCGAGTGCTGACAGGTCAACATACTTCCTCGGCAACATGCGATGACAAATTTAAATCTACCGCTATCTACCGGCTTTTCGCGATTATAATGATCGCATCGCGGATGGCGCCGAAGCGGCGTTTTAGATAGGTGAAAAACTCAGATGGGCGGATTCCTAGCACAACGCCCCCGTGGAATGCTTACGACACCACTTAACTCCGTTTTCGCGCTGTCTGCACATTCTTGGTCTGTCAAAACGCGGAGAAGCCCGCAGAAGCGGAGTATGGCGAGAGTATGGCATATGTGGCATTCGTGGGGCCGTATTGGGGCAAGTGGAATACGGAACTTGCCGTCAGCTTTCAGGCCATTCAAAATAGCGTAGTCTTAGATCAGTAGCAAACTAGTCACTAGTTTGCTATGGCACATAGGCCTGAGAGCCATCTAGTACGGACTTGAAAATTATTGAAATCTGGGTCTATTCCAGTTGTCCCATAAAGGCCCTTTGTTGTGTATGAATGAACTCGGCGTGTAATGATTTTCTGCAGCTGGCTGTGGAAAGGCCGCGAATTGACCTGCAGACTCAGACGAAATCCATCGCGTTCGTCAACATCCGTGTGACATCGATTAGAGAGTCTCGCGATCGATTGTGGGAGAATCCTAGGTTCGGTACAAGCCCTGTTCTGACGAAGCCGCACGGTGCCGGACATGCCGGTGGCATGCCAGAGCAAACAAACAAGCCAGAACACGCTTCCGTCAGTGAAGAGCCGGCTTGCCGGGCCGGAGCGGGCTTGCTCCGAACCCGGAGATCATCTCGGACCAACCCGATGCCAACAACTCACCTAATAAAGGAAATAATGATTGGTTGGAAGTCAATTGACAGAAATAGGATGGTTCTGAATAGGTTAGGAAAGGAATTACGCCTGTCAACTTGAGCTCATATGCTCACAGAAGCCTGACGAGTTTCGCTAAGATCTTGACGAATAATATAGGCAACTAGAATGGGCCCGCGAATAAATTCGCGGATAACATAGTCTTAGTCTGGATAATCTCAACAGCTGCTGAATTTATACCTGTGGAAAAACTGCTTGAGGCTGACCACTCGCTGTCCAACAGGAATAAAACGGAACGATGATAATCTGAGGTTCAACACGATTTTTTTGCAGCTGGTGATGTTGGACTTGCTATAGCTTCACCAACTTTCAACTTGCCACACTCCTACGGTAATTGTGTTTGAGTTGACTGTGGCAGATGGCAAGCTGTCTGCTGGTGTGCTGAGCGCGACCGTAAGAGCATGGAACCAAATATGGGTGGGAAGACATCGGGAGACTCCGAGAAGTTGAGCGTGAGGCCGTTGAACCAAATCTGGGTGGGAAGAAGTGCGGAAGAGGCCGAAAAAGGGTGACCGTGTGCGTTTGGAACATCAAGGAAAAGTTCTTTATGAATCGAAATGTATTATAGTATACCCAATGAGTAATGTTGGCGTTTTTGCCATTCTATTCACCGGTAGCCGGTCGGAAAGTTCCTCAACTCCTGTTGACAAATATTTACGGTTCCACTTGCTGTGCGGACATATGTTGGTGGCCAACTAAATTCGATGCAACGGTTTCCGTTGAATATACAGACTAGATTACAAATTGAAGGAACAAAAACAGACATAGTATAACGACAGCAAGCAGGACGGTGGTAATCGTGAAAGCGTAGGTATGGAGGGGTATGTAAGCATACGTAGCTCCTCAGCGGTTGTGTCGCCTTTTCAGCGACATGGCCAACGCGGCTGTTCCAGGGTTGGTGGTGGTTAGATGGGTACGCAGCTGGGTTTCCTTTAAAATCTTTTATCATAATTATGTTTAACAAACGCAAGGTGATCGAGGGCGATCATACCTGTATGTGAGTGTTGAATCTCTGAATTTCGTCGGCACATTGAAGCAACGTGATAGAACGTCCTCTGAAAAACTCTCCCAGTGTCTTCCGGGTCGACAACGAATTGCGGAGGCTGGCCTCGTGGATTTCCGACACTTTTGTCTGGAGGCTGCTCGATAGTCAGTAAATATATTTCAATAAATCCATGATACGGTTCACCTTAGTAATTTTTCTTCCGTGCAAACATCGCCAGGAAGCTCTCCAGCCTCGACGGCATCATAGTATAGCTTCTCTGTTTCTCTCATAAAAACAACCAAGACGTATGTCAGGCGCATAGGCCAGATGCGATGAGTCATGCATGCGATGGCCAGGACAAGGATTGAGATGCAAAGCGAGGCCGCGACGGTACGGTTGGGAAAGATAGTACTAGCGAGCGAAGTAAAGACAAGAGAGGTTTCTCCAATGTTGTCGGGCATCTGGATACTGCATTCGTCTGCTGAACCACAGCCCGCTTTATATAATCGATTAACGGAACATAAGTTAGTCCGGCGGCATTTAGTAGGCTCTGAAAGTGCCTCGAACGATCAGCTGTGTGATAAGATTGAGTTTTTGAGTTTTACAGCCTCTCATGATATTCAAGTTCAGGATTCCTAAATTGTCGTCTGCTGAATCAAAGCCCGCTTTATATAGCTGATTAACGGTACATAAGTCGGTCCGGCGGCATTTAGTAGGCGCTTGGAGTGCTTCGAACGATCAGCTGTGTGATAAGATTGAGTTTTTGAGTTTTACAGCCTCATCGAAGTTCAGGATTCTCAAATTGTCGTCTGCTGAATCAAAGCCCGCTTTATATAGCTGATTAACGGTACATAAGTCGGTCCGGCGGCATTTAGTAGGCGCTCGGAGTGCTTCGAACGATCAGCTGTGAAGTAAGATTGAGTTTTTGAGTTGCTGACATATACAGCCTCCAAAGTTCAGGATTCCCTCCCAAATTGGAGGCGGAGATAAGGAACAAGCAGGACCAAGGCTAATGTATTCGGGTTTTTGACCCGCGATCTAGCCAGGTCCGCATTAATATTAGCGCCAGGGCCACTTCAACAAACGAGGTACGAGTTAGAGCTGTTGAAGCGTCTGTCTAGCAGAGAGTCTGACTAATGGACCACGGTCACTAATTCAAGATCGAGGTGGTACTAGAGGAAATGAACATAGAGAAGGATACAGGGCAGACTCGGAGGGAACAATTGAACGGCTGGTTGATTTTCGTGGGTCCTGCCAGTAGTGAAATTATGGCGCGGAGTTTACGCAAGTTCCGGGTCCGACTCTTGGTGCACAGTATCCACAATCACCATCAACACTTCAGTAAAGTTAGACTTGCTGAAGGAGAGACTACAGCAACAAGGCCGAAACAAGAATGAAGCTGTTAGGCTGATGTTGGCCCGACAGAGTGGCCAGTACCGCCTCCAAGTTCAACTTCATCAGCTTCTTCACTTAACTTGAATTGGACTGGTACTGGTTTATAGCTAGCTATTCTCGGACAGCCCAACTTTCCCTTCTTTCCCGCAGCTTTGGCGATCTATCGTACCCTATGGGCTTGAATTCTCCCTGTCTACCTGAATTTCGTTTTCGTTTTTTTTCTAGTACATGTGCCACTCCAGCTCTTTTGGATAGGGACTCGTACATGTTCAAGCCGTTGCTCACAAAAAAACCGAAGTGATTACTGGACACGTTCCGCATACACCTGCGACCTGTGTAAAATGCGTCGCCGAAAGTGAAAGAGGAAATAAAATATATATTGCACCCGCTCTAGACAATTTATGAACATAAAAGACTCAAGAGGATAAGCATGTGGGGAGAGAAAATAATGGAGCGAAGGATGTCAAGATTCGCTGTGATTAAGTGAAAAGTGCTCCTGAAAATAGTCCTGGGCGACTTTGACTGCATCGTATTGGAAGATGTAGTTCTGCATCTCTTGTGCTATCGAAAGAAAATAATAATAATCAGAAACAGGCAAGTTCAACATAATAATTTGTTTGATGCTCACTTCTCATATAGCGTCCACGCTTGGACGGTACCGACGCTTGCTCGACCGACTCGGTGTTCACGTACTCTCCACGCGGCTTCCTGAGCGCCTGATAGGCCTCTAATCTCGCTGGAACGTCCTCGCGTGTGGTACCAAGAGGAAGCAAGCATCCCAGGGACGCGGCCTCCTCGACCGCCATCGCCACACCTTGGCCCATCAGGGGCAGAGTCGCATGTGCGGCGTCGCCCAGGATCGCCGCCCGCCCGCGGATCCAGGTGGGCAAAAGCGGCAGCGCGCGTAGTTGCCACTTGATAATAGGCTCCGAGTCGTCCTCCAGCTCAAAGATGCGCAGAAACTTGGGGTGGAAGTCTTTGTATTGCTCCAAGAGCTCTTCCCGGCTGGTCGTTGAGGTCCAATCTTTCAGTAAATAGGTCAACAGACAAGCCCACCACTACCATGTAACTTCCTGACCTGGGTCGTCGTGGTGTGGATCGGGATGGAAGCCCACGAAATTGATGACGGTGCCATTCCGACAAGGGTAGATGAACATCATCCGAAATTGCTCCTCTCTCAATGCCACGGCTCGAGCTCCAGAGATGCCCTCGGACAACCACGCAAGATCAGGTATTCCGTGAACTTTGGCCGCGTCAAAGAGGCCCCGGAAGCATGACATGCCTAACCCAGTCGCCTTTTGAGTGTAGCCGAGAATGTCGCGACGTATTACTGACTGATATGCAACAAGTTAGCGTTCAACCAATGAAGTAGACTTGTATACCTTTATTCCGTCTGCACCAAGAATCAGATCACCGTGGATAACTCGTCCATCTTGCAATGTCAGGGTTGCCTCTTGAGGATCACAATCCACGACTTCGCTTCCAAGATGCAATTTTGCAGGCGGGCCTGGGCCATCGCCGACAGCGAGCCTCGTGAGCTCATCGTGGAGATCACTTCGATGGCAATACACGTCCTACTGAGTTTAGCATCGTAACTTGTGCGAGGGGGAAAACATTATACATGTTTACCATCCTTTCTGGGAACCAACCACGGGAATGTCGTACTCTCCCCGCCTTTAGCATCGAACATAATGACCTAAACAATTCGGTAAAACGTTTATCTACGTACATCGCAGGAACTTGAACGCACCCCGTCAAAGTCGATGCCTTTCAGATTATCTCTGGACAAGCCGAATTGCTCCAGGATATTCATTGCGTTAATCTGCACGCCGATGCCTGCTCCCAGTTCTTTCTTGATCTCCAACGACTCGAAAATCTGAACAGAACTTGAATCAGAACATCCACCAGAAAGTTATCATATCGACCTACCTCAACGTGGTGCCCATTCTGCCTGAGGGCTATGGCGGCTGTCAGACCCGCCATGCCCGCGCCAACTATGGATATGTTCAAGGGTCGGACGGCCTCGGTGCGCTGCGCCATAATGTGAAGAACCAGAAGATAGAGGTGGTACCTGAAGGAGGGTAGATTACTACACCAGAACCTTCGCGCCGCAGGATCTTCCGTACTTTTCCCGCTGACCGCACCAACGACAGGTGACGATGATGTCTTGACGACGTGAGATCGGCTCGCAGTCGGCACCATTTAAATCTGCAAACCTGGAGCGATAAAGACAAGGGACTGCTTAAGAAAAGATTAAATTTTAAACAGTCCCTTTAGGGCCAAGTCACGGAAGAACGACACCGCCAGAACCGCAAAGAGAATTCAAAATGAGTGAATGAATCCCCGGACCCACAAGGCAAACCAGCAGGGCCGCGGCAAAGTCATCAGGAACCGGGCTGACTCCGCAAGGACGGCCAGTCGAAAAATTCGAGAAACGATTCAGATATTCGGGAGACCAGATTGAATTTTTTGGAGAGATATTAACCTGGTTACCGTCAAAGGATCTCCTGGCGGAATAGTCGACGTGAAAGCGAGGGAGTTTGAGCCCAACTGAAAAAAAAAATCAATATATGAGCGAATGTGACATCATGACAGTCACATCCCTCTCACCGTCATCGTCGTTGTCGCCGTAGCCCAAAATGCCCCCCAAGAAACAAGCCGCGCAGGGGAGCTCCTCCAAGGTCAAGGAGGACAAGGTACCCCAGCTGTCTCCTCCTTCCCCGAAGGACACTGACTGATCAGGTCTTTAGACATTTGGGCTCAAAAACGTTCGTATTTTGCGCTCCCACTCCCGCCTTCATGGAAAATAAATCTCACCGCGTGGGGCGCACAGAAAAACAAGTCGTCCAAGGTGAAGCAGCAGGTCGCGATGATCCAGCAACAGGCGGCAATCACGGGTAAGTCGCGCGAGGCGCTGGCGAAGGAGAAGGAGAAGGACCTGCGCGCGAAGGAGAAGTTGGAGGAGGAGAAGCGCAGGAAAGAGGAGGCGCTGCTGCTCAAACCAGTGCAGACGCAGAAAGTGCCGTTCGGTGTCGACCCCAAGACGGTGCTGTGCGCGTTTTTCAAGGCGGGGCACTGCGAGAAGGGGAACAAGTGCAAGTTCAGCCACGATCTCAATGTGGACAGGAAGGTCGTGAAGAAGAATTTGTACGAGGATAGCCGGGAGGAGAAGTTGGCCGGTGCGTCTGGCTTCTTGTGAGTTGGGCGTGGCTAATGAACGAGCAGATACGATGGACACTTGGGATCAAGAAAAGCTGGCGCAGGTCGTCTTATCCAAGGCTGGCAACCCGCGCACAACGACGGATGTGCGTATTTCACTATATAACGACCTAACGGTCGAATTTTACCCCCCAATTCTAGATCGTGTGCAAGTATTTCATTGACGCCATCGAAAGCCAAAAGTACGATCAGTATTCCAAACCCCGTTTACCCCTCTGACGCATCCCTAAGATTCGGTTGGTTCTGGGAATGTCCCAATGGCGAGCAATGCCAGTACCGACATGCCCTGCCACCCGGCTTCGTCCTTAAATCTCAGCGCAAGGCTGCGGAGGAGGCCGCGAAAGGCCACGTCATAAGTCTGGAGGAGTTCCTGGAAGTGGAGGTGGGATATACATTATCATCTTGCCGCCGCTCTGCTGGCTGACAAGATGCCCGGTGCAGCGGCACAAACTAGGACCCAACTTGACGCCGGTAACGCCCGAGACCTTCGCGATCTGGAAGAAGACGCGGATGGACAAGAAGGAAGCCGAACAGGAGGCAATGCGCAAGGCGAAAGAGCAGCAGAGCTCGGCCGGGAAGAATACTGGTATGAGCGGCAAGGATCTGGTACGTTCCCAACCCCCATTCCTTACGGCTGGCTAACTGCCTCGGTAGTTCGAATACAATCCCGAATGGTTCGTCGACGAGGACGATGGCGACGCCTCAGATGACTGGGACATCGAGCAGTACCGGCGGCAGAAGGAGAGCGAGGATGCCGAGGAGGAGCGGGTCGCGGACCTCGCGAATCTTTCCCTCCACGAGGGACTGCAAAACGGTGAAGCGGAGGGCAGCGGTGGGGGCAGAGGTTAGGTCTATAATGTTGTATGAAGAAATGTATCACGAAGTTTTTTCATTCGTCAATATATATCTCCACCACATAATACAACAGGAATTATCTACGTATCTAGTCTTCTTCGTCGCTGCCATAGTCCGCGAGCCCCAGTCCTTCTTTCAGCGGTGTAGGAGCGGGGGCTGTTCTGGGTGGAGCAGCTGCAGGCGCGCCGTTCCTTTTCCGGATTTCTGCAAAGTATTTTAAACCCTCCAGCGTGTCCGCGCTCAACAGCCCCTGCGGTTTGAGGGGCTCCTGCGGCTGTGGCGGTTGCTCTCCCTCCAGTCGCCGCCGCTTGGCGCCTGGCTCGCCCGACCCATCATCCTCGACGTCGTCGCCGTCGAGTATGTACCCGTCCTCATCCAGCACGTCCCCGTCCTCCAGCGCGCGCACGGTGCGCATGGCGTCGACGATGCGCGGGTCGATCTTGGACTTGATGACCTCCTGCCCCATGTCGACGAGGCGGCGCTTCTCCGCTACCTTCTGGACGGGGTTCGGGTCCTCCGTCGCCCAGCGCACGTTGAGGATCTCGTCGTTGTCGAGCGACTGGCACGCCATCGCCTCCTTGGCGAACTGCGCGTGCAGCTCAGAGACGTACGTCACGAACGCGACGCTGCGATACTGCAGCACCTTGACCGCCCACGTCGAAGCGGAGTCGTCTGTAATATAATTGAATTTAGTTCACGCTCTCGAAACAAACGCAAAAAACCCACCCCGCTCAATCTGGCCCCACTCCTTGAAGTGGCGCATGACGACCTCCTCCGTCTCCTGCCCGTTGCCCGTCTCCTTGATGCGCCCGATGTACAGCGTGCGGTTCTGCCGGTTGAAGCTCCCCACGCCACCCATGTCGTCGCGGTAGTCCGAGAACTTGTCGCGCGCGAAGCAGTCCTTGGAGCTGTCGGGCAGCTGGTCGTTCGGGTCCGGCAGCATGTGCAGGTATTCGCACTCCCAGCCATATGGGCAGCACCCGCGCGCAAAGTAGAGGCAGGTGTACTTGATCCCGGTGACGTTCGCGCGTGTGAGGCCCGAGTCGCGCTTGATATTACACCGCGTTTGCGATTTGACTTTGCTGTAGTTTAGTTAGTTACTGAACAAGAAAAGAAAAGCCCAAGCGTACTTGGAATAGCTGTCCTCGCGGTCTCCGCCTGCCCACTTGTTGTACCAGATATCTAGAAATCGAAGCTCAGGCATGAAAACACCCAGAAATTTGGCAAGGACATACTGTACTCCTTCCCCGTCTGCGGCGCCTCGGTCTTCACGACATCGCCCGGCTTAACCTGCTTCCTTGCGGGCTTCAATTTCTTCTGCTTTTTTGGTGCGGCGACGGCGACCGCCTGAGCTTCGATTTCCGTCTCGGTGGTTTCTGACATGTTGGTGAGTCACAGTCACGGCGTGACGCTCTTCTCTCTCCATTCACGTTGATTTTTTTCAATCGTGCCCAAACTCTGATTCCACGCCGAATGTTCAACTAGGCAGATTATTCAGCACTACAGATGATTGAACACCCTCCAAAAATCCGCAAACCGGTGTCTTGAACATTGTCTCGAACTCCTGGTCTCCCGAGTTGCATGTCAGCTTATCTTTTGAAGAGGCGACTGTGTTGGCTACCTTGGACTCTTTGACGCGTCCAAAGCTCAACTTAGGAATCCTTTATTTTGCGTAGTTGTTCGAGGGCATCTCCGGCGCCCGAGACGGAGGGTCAGATGTTCTTTATCTATCCTTGTCGGATGGCACTCTCGTGGGCTACCATACCGAGGCCAAGACTTTTATCGCAGCGGAAATCTTGTCTGTTGGCCTATTTTCTTTTTACCAAAAGAAGCGGGCCTCGACGACGAGCTGGGAAAACTCTGGGAACAAAAAGAGCTCCGCCTCAAATTTATTCATATTTTTTATCTGGAGGAGCCTATTCTTAGGTAGCAACTACGCATGTTGCCACTGTTTCCCACCGGATGACTGCGCTCACGGTTCCGGGCTGCCATCCTGCTTGGAGAGTCAGACCGGTTGCCTGCGACTTTTCCGCCGCACTGCTGGCTTGGGATACCCGACGATCCATCCATCCATTCATTCCTGAATTCTGTTTGCGGAGATTTCGCGGTTGTTCTTCCTCCGGTGACACGACGAAATTGGCAAACGGATCTTGGGTCGTTGAATTATTTATGGCCTCCTCGTTCGGCCTCGTCCTTATCGCTCCTTAAAAATGCGTGCCGGCCGCAAGCCGGCGTCATGCGTCAGGAACTCAGAGAAACTTTGAACCACGTCGACACCTGGTCATTAGGCCGGAGAAATATTGAGCCATATATATATAATACCTCCACTCATCTTCGGCGCTCCAACAGTCCCACTCACAATATGACACCGCACCCTGTCGCCGTCCGACCCTTGAACGTATCTATAGTTGGCGCGGGCATGGCCGGTCTGACGGCCGCCATAGCCCTCAGACGGCAAGGGCACCACGTTGAAGTAGGTCGCTATAACTTTCTCGTGGATGTTCTGATTCTGCTTAGATTTTCGAGTCGTCCGAAATCAAGAAAGAGGTTGGAGCGGGCATCGGCGTGCAGATAAACGCGCTGAATATCTTGGAACAACTCGGCTTGTCCAGAGCAAATCTGAAAGGCGTCGACTTTGACGGGGTGCGTTCTGTTTTAGATCGCGTCAATATTGTAACAATTTGTGGTGTAGGCCATCATGTTCGACGCTAAAGTGGGGAGGGTACAACGTTACCTTGGTTGGTTCCCAGGAAGGACGGTAAACATGTAGGTATAATAGTTTCTTCGCACAAGGTACGATGTTGAACCTCAGTAGGACGTATTTTGCCATCGAAGTGACCTCCACGACGAGCTCAAGAGGCTCGCGGTCGCTGATGGCTCAGGCCCGCCTGCAAAACTGCATCTTGGAAGCAAAGTCGTAGAGTGCGATCCTCAAGATGCAACATTGATATTGCAAGATGGAACAGTTATCCATTGCGACTTGATTCTTGGTGCCGACGGAATAAAAGTAAACATGAAACACCAAGTCTACTTCATTGAGTGCTAACTTGCTGCATTCAGTCAGTAATACGTCGCGACATTCTCGGCTACACTCAGAAAGCGGCTCACTACGTTCCGCGGGCCCCTAGGCAGACACCTACGCAGACCTACGCAGACCTACGCTCAGTTTGTCTAACTGAGCGTAGGTCTGGGTAGGTCTGCGTAGCCCCCTAGGCACAGCCCTAGGCACAGCTAGGCACAGCTAGGCAGATCTGCCTAGCCGTCTAGGCAGACCTACCCAGACCTACGCTAACATAGGCACAGCTATGCCTAGGAGGCTGCGGAACGTAGTGGCTGCGTTGGGTATATCTTGCTTCCGTGGCCTCTTCGACGCGTCCAAAGCTCGCAGAATACCCGATCTTGCGTGGTTGTCCGAGGGCATCTCGGGAGCTCGAGCCGTGGTATTAAGAGAGGGACAATTTCGGATGTTCTTTATGTATCCCTGTCGGGATGGCACCCTCATCAATTTCGTGGGCTACTATACCGATCCACATCAAGACAGCCCAGGTCAGGAACTTCCATCGCAGTGGAAATCTCGTCTGTTGACCTATTTTTAAAATAACAAGATTGGACCTCGACGACGAGCCGGGAAGAACTCTTCGAGAAATATAAAGAGTTTCACCCCAAGTTTCTGCGTATCCTTGATTTGAAGGACGCCTCGGAACCTATTCTCAAGTGGCAACTACGCGCGCTGCCGCTTTTGCCCACCTGGATCCGCGGGCGTGCGGCTCTCCTTGGTGATGCCGCACACGCTACTCTGCCCCTGATGGGCCAAGGTATGGCAATGGCAGTCGAGGAGGCCGCGTCCCTAGGATGCTTGGTTCCTCTCGGTACCACGCGCGAAGACGTTCCAGCGAGATTAGAGGCCTATCAGGTGCTCAGGAAGCCGCGTGGGGAGTACGTGAACACCGAATCGGTCGAGCAGGCTTCGGTACCGTCCAAGCGCGGACGATATCTGAGAAGTGAGCAGCAAACACATTTTCTATGTTGAACTTGGCTGCTTCTAATTTTTCTTTCTTTCGATAGCACAAGAGATGCAGAACTACATCTTCGAATATGATGCACTCAAAGTCGCCCAGAATTATTTTCAGGAGCACTTTGCACTTGGTCACAATGAATCTTGACATCTTTGACTCTCTTTATTTTCTCTCTACGCATGCTTACCTTTTTTATGTTCATAAATTGCTTAGAGCGGGTTCAATGTATATCTTATTCCCTCTTTCACTTTCGGCGCCGCTTTTCGCACAGGTCGCGGGTGTGTGTGGAACGAGGTCGGCACGCTGCGCGAGGTATTTACCACGGCGCTCGCCCCGAACTCCAAGCCCACGAGGAACGTGGGAAAATGGATGCTCTTAACACTGAGCTTGTGAAAGAATCAAAGAAACCAAATGGTGTGGATGATTGGAACAGACCGGCACGCGCCCCTTGTTCGCTCTCTGCACAATCTTCGCGTAACTTTCAGTGCATTCTCCGGTGCTTCTTTGCGCATTTGTTTCTGGTGCCCTTCAACAATACTATTAGATAAAATACGATGGATCTACATTGTGGTGCCGTAGGTGGTGAGTAGGGCAGCGGAGCGACATCTCTTGCATCTCCAGAGTGACTACGGCTGTAGCTGAACACGGCAGAAAGAAAAGATCGCCTTCTAGGTTCCTCTTTCTCAACAGGAGAGTCTGAGGACCACTGCGCTGTTTCGACCTGGGGCTGCGATGATGATTTAGAATAAGAGCCAGAGAATCGAACCGGCTTTTCATTGGTATCAAGGGGAAGTGATTGGCATCAGCAACTTTACAAGTTCTTTTTGGAGAACTTATCTCCACTTTCGCCACTTTTTGGAACTTTCAACTTTTTTATCAACTTTTTTCCTGGCTTTTCTGGTTGAACAACGGCTTATATCACTTTTACATACTTTTCACTTATGACATGTCCCAGCATTGAAATCACATACAACTGAATCATGCCACACATAATGATGTACATTCTAGGATTAAAAGTTATTCCACATGCAATTCAAGTCGCCCGAGTGGCAGTGAGTGCCATTTCAGTGAACTGACTTATTTAGCCAGAGGTACGGCCCAGGACCGGCACTTCGGGGTGTTCACATTAGCAAAAATCAGTTTTTATCTGTGTGAGTACTCTCCAAACCTCAGGGGGACATGGCGGAGGAAGTCGAGTTTGAAATCTTGTCAGTATTTCAAACTCCGCTATTCCGATCATCGGATCGATCTCATGGCGTGACTTTGACAGATGGTTGGTGATGCCAGCGCGTCGTCTTTCTCTTTCTCCCCCCACCTCCCTCCGCTCTGCTCCCTTCAAAATGACCCTCAAGATCGTCAAGGCACCTCAAGCACACTTCACCTCAAGATATGGCCATGCACTCGAGCTCTCTCATCGGACACGAAACCCAGGATTGATCAAGACGCTCTTTGTGCTGGGCTCTTCAAGTATCCTCTTCAAGTCTCTTCGTCTTCCGTTGCATCAAGATACTGTTGGACCTCGTTGTTTCTGTTCTCTAATTGCCTCAATCCTTCCATACCTGGCCTCTATGCTCATATCCGTCTCCTTCACACTTTTAGCCTTGCGACACATTGACGTATTTGCTAATGTCTTCCGTACTACCACACTCTCATGCTCGGTGAGCTTCATACATCCCATATATATCATTCTCAAACTTTCTACAGCTCCAGTAGTGTTCGCATATCTCACACTGTCCAGGTGGTCGCTGTCTCGGTCCGCGTTCTCTGCCCTTCTTTAAGATTCCGCTACCCGAGTCATGCGACTTTATCCATCCTGGTACGTGAGCTTGATCTTAAACTGTCGCTCTATCCTCCTCATTTGCTTGTAGAAACATTATTCCTCCGTTGATGTCAACCTATCCACGTAGAATGTACCTATTGTTTACTGTGTTAGCTATGTCCTGCAATGGAATTTGTGCTTTATGACCCGCATTTCACGCTTGAACAATCTCTTTTTATCAACTTTCGTGTATCTTTCCTGCGCACTTTTGTGTCGCTTTGCTGTCTTTTAACGACGCTTTTCAGCTTTTAAAAGTAAACGGACCTGGCTTAAAAAAGACGCGAAACACTTTTGACTTTTGTCGCTTTTCACCACTTTTTCCACTTATAAAAGCTGTAAAAGTTCCTAAAAGACTATCTGTAAAGTTGCTGATGGGACCTTATTAGCAACCAGCTAAAAATCACTTCTATAATCATAGAAAAAACCGGCTCGAGCAAGTCGCTCACTAAGTTCTCAGTGATTGTACTTAGTGCTCCATAATCAAAGAATTACGGCTCATATCAGAAAACAAAGTGTTGCTAATAAGGTCTATTTACACCAATGGTCTAGGTCGTATTTACAGCTGTTTCCGAAAACCTTGAGACTGATCAATTTTTTTGCCCACATGGAAACTTGATCCAGTGCGAAGGATTTCTTTACAACTGTTTTGGAAACGATAGGCAGGTTGGATTTTAGAGCTGAGTTCGGGCCGTAGCTCCACACAGCTCCACACTCACTATTTTTGGCAGTCATGACGGATGAGCGCTAGTCTAGGCTAGTCTGAGCAGCTGCCGACATGTTGCCATTGTACTGGTTCAGGGTGAAAGACTGAAGCTGGTTGAGCGTGATGGCGCAGGATATCAGGCCGCCGCTCCACGCAAACGTCAGGTCATTCGTCATGATTGTTTAAGCTTTTTCGTGGGCGCTGGCAAGAGGTGCTCGATCTCTGGATCACTCAATAAGTCCCACGACCCCCCCCCCCCCCAGAAAAGGGAATGATGATCATGATGATCAGCGGCAGCGTCGGCACATCAATTCTGTTGTCGCGCCACTCGCTGGGTATCCATCGCGCCACTCGTGTTTGTCTACGCTCCCCGATGCGACTGGAACTCTTGAGGCATCTCTGACCTCTCACTCTGCAAACAGCATGGAATCATAGCCCTGTATATGCTGCACATACTACACATCCGTCAAATAACCAGAGTCTTCGAGTGCAGATGTCTTCATGTAGTTATCGGGCCAGTGAGAAAGATAATGCAGGCCAGTACTAGTATGTAGCGGAGAGCAGAAAGCGATCGAGGACTACGGATGTGGCTGTGATGCCGACGATCCGAGCTCCCATCAGTGATGTCGCTTCGCTAGATCATATTGAGAGATCCAGAGATCAAGAACCCCTTGGGCGCTGGTATGGTGGATTCTCAAAAGTTTGTCTAAATTTAGCAACAGCGCTTAGGTTAGCCGAACTCAGCTCTAAAATCCAACCTGCCTATCGTTTCAAAACAGCTGTAACAGGCGAGGTAAGTACGAGCTTCATATGTTAAGGCGTCTGGCCAGTGGCTCGGAGAGACTAAAGGATTTCTTCTTTGGGCTCGGATCAACCCCATTTTCGGCAATGGCTTCCTTTAATAATTTTCATTTCACCGAATACAGCAGCTCATAGCCATGAAAGTCACAGGTCCTGTCTGCTACTCCGCCAGCTTCAAGTCTTCTGATTCAGAAACTGTGATTTGGTGCCTTGAACGAATCCCTTTTGAAATCGGACTTGGCGAGTAATCCTGTGTTTGGAATTGACGTGGGCAAAAAAATTTGATCAAGTATCAAGGTTTTCGGAAACAGCTGTAAATGAAGAGTGTGGGAGTCTGTGGGCGAGCGAGAAGGGTGAGGCAGACGAAGTGATAGATGATGTATTGGGGTTTGATCCGGCTAGCTCAATTGGCGCTCTCGCAATCTTGTGTTGCAATTGGAAGCTCGGTGGGGCGGATTGAAGATGTACTGGGGTTTGATCCGGCTAGCGCTCTCGTAATCTTGTGTTGCAATCGGAAGCTCGGTGAGGCGGACTGAAGATGTATTGGGGTTTGATCCGGCTAGCGCTCTCGCAATCTTGTGTTGCAATTGGAAGCTCGGTGAGGCGGACTGAAGATGTATTGGGTTTTGATCCGGCTAGCGCTCTCGCAATCTTGTGTTGCAATTGGAAGCTCGGTGAGGCGGACTGAAGATGTATTGGGGTTTGATCCAGCTAGCGCTCTCGTAATCTTGTGTTGCAATTGGAAGCTCGGTGAGGCGGACTGAAGATGTATTGGGGTTTGATCCAGCTAGCGCTCTCGCAATCTTGTGTTGCAACTGGAAGCTCGGTGAGGCGGATTGAAGATGTATTGGGGTTTGATCCGGCTAGCGCTCTCGCAATCTTGTGTTGCAATTGGAAGCTCGGTGAGGTGGATTGAAGATGTATTGGGGTTTGATCCGGCTAGCGCTCTCGCAATCTTGTGTTGCAACTGGAAGCTCGGTGAGGCGGATTGAAGATGTATTGGGGTTTGATCCAGCTAGCGCTCCCGCAATCTTGTGTTGCAATTGGAAGCTCGGTGAGGCGGATTGAAGATGTATTGGGGTTTGATAGCCCAATTGGCGCTCCTGTAGAAGCTAGATGCTATTATTGAGGCTCGGTTTGAGACGTTTTCACTTTGCGTGCAACTAGTCCGTAAACCACACACTGTAGTGGATAGATTTCGAGCTCCAATCCGCCGTATCTCCTCGCTTTACACAGCAATGACCTTTTTCTATAATAATAGCACCTGTACAGCTTCCGATTCGGCCCGGATCAAAAACCCCAACATCAATCATTTCGTCCGACCCACAGCTCTTCATTTAAATATGCCCAGGACCGACAGAGATGAATCACTTCCTCCTCTTGATCCCAATGGAAAAGCCTACTCTATTCTCTGGCTCTTATTCTAAATCATCGTCGTATTTGCCTCAGGTTGAAATTGGGCAATGGACTTCGCTCACCAGCACTATCTTCTCCAACCGTACCGTCGGGGCCTCGCTAATACTTTTCCTGGCCATCACGTACATGATCCATCGCATCTGGCCTATGCGCCTGACATGCGTCTTGGTTGCATCTATGGGAGAAACGGAGAAACTGTACTATGATGCTGTCGAAGCTGGAGAGCTTCCTGGCGATATTCGCACGGAAGAAGAATTGTTGGGGTGAACGGTGTATCATGTATTTATTGAATATGTTTGCTGACGATTGAGCAGCCTCCGGACAATGGTGTCGGAAATTCGCGAGGCCAGCCTCCGCAATTCGTTGTCGACCCGGAAGACACTGGGAGAGTTTTTCACAGGACGTTCGATCACGTTGCTTCGATGTGCCGACGAAATTCAGAGATTCAAAATTCACATACAGGTAAGGTCACCCTCGATCGCCTCGCGTTTGAGTCTCACCATAATTCTTGTAAAAGATTTTACAAGAAACCCAGCTGCGGACCCGTCTCACTACCACGAACCCCGTAACAGCCGCGTTGGCCATGTCTCTGAGAAGGCGGCACAACCGTTGAGGACCTGCGCATGCTTAAATACCCCTCCATACCTATGCTTTCATGATTACCCCGTCCTGCTCGCTGTCGTAATGTTTTGTCTGTTTTTGATCGTCCAGTCCGTAATCTGGTCTGTATCTTCAAAGGAAATTGTCGCATCGAATTTAGTTTGCCACCAACATATGTCTGCACAGCAAGTTCATCCGTGGTCGACGGATCGTCGGGTTGTTCTAGCTTCTCATAAGTTCAATATTTCAATGGTTATCCGTAGTGGCTGAGCACTTGCGGGTAACCGCTACTTCAAGAAGCGGAACCGCAAATATTCTTCAACAAGAGTTGAGGAACTTTCCGACCGGCTACCGGTGAATAGAATGACAAAAACGCCATCAAAATTCCTCCTTTGGCCGCAAGGGTGTATCAAGTCTGAGAACAGTCAACTCGTTGAGTCAACCTGGTGCTCGCACAACTCCCTTTGAAGTAGAGAGTCGCGACATTCGAAAGCTGACAAATCTTCATCAAAATGCGACCACCCAACCGTAAATCCGCGGAACCACTTCAACACGTTGGAAATTCCGAAGATGAATAGAATTCATCAGGTCTTGCAATATCTCTTCTTGTGGATCAATAGAGAAGCGATTTGCACGTCGCTCCCTTTGAGCACCCTACTCGTTTTTTTTTCTGGTTATTCTCTTCCGGGAATTTACTGCCTAAATTCTTAGTGAAACTTGTCAGATTTCTTTTGGCATATATAAGCCCAAGTTCACAGGCGCAATTCTTAACCTCGACGTTGTATTCGTAACCATCTTATTTCCGTCAACTTTACTTCAACCAGGTACACGAACACAATATTTCCTTATCAAGGTCATCGCAAGTGAGTTGTTGACATCGGTTTGGTCCGTTGATCTCCACAATCGACTTATGTAGGGCCGTCAGGACCCGTACTTTTTTTTTTCGGATCGCTACATACCTCATAAATTGAAACTTCTTTTTTTGTAATAGACCATCATTGTAACATCCTTCTTCCCAAATATGTATGTAGTTACATAGAAGCAATCACAGTTGCCGCCGACTACGCAGCTGGCTAGCTTCGCACAGAAAGTGGAGAATATAAATATTAAACAGGTAATAAGAGCACATGAAATGTATTCCAGGTAGATGCAACGAGTAGAAGGGTAAGATGTGGAATGTGCCCATTTAAACAAGATCGCGTAAACACCTGTACAAGGTTTGTTGAGCTCCGATAAACAACAAGGGGCATAAGGAAGGGATCGCCTGAGCTCACAACACGAGGGACCCAGCTTTGAATTGTAGAGGGACATTGTAGTAAATGGGCAATGTGTGAGCGCAAGACGAACGGCGAGCATGAAAATGAAAAGTCAAAAAAAAAAATCAACGCGTTCGCTTGCTAATGATGTCCGCACGTCCTGGGCACGAACTTGACGGGTCCAGAATCTTCAGAAAAATAAGAGCCCGCAATGCCTTTAAGAATTGAGAAGATGATCAATAGACGTACTTTGCCACAATCGTCGTTTGTGTCATTGTATTTTACCGTTGCGCGAGTTGAATATATATATATATCTGGCATGTTCTTAGTGAAGTACTATTAATGGGCGTCCTCCACGCTGCCAGAACGCTGGCATCACAACCTATCACAACTTCACCTTCTTTGATGTAGGGGTGACTCTCTGGAGTCTGGACCTGACGTATCTGATGCTCTAAGCTTTCAAAAGAAAGCAAATTGTGCGGATGATATTTCAAGTCCGTACCAGATGATGAAATAAATCGCTGTATTTATACTGCGTAATGGCCTTTGTGCGAAAAAGATTGACGTGGCTTGTTGCTCGAGTTGTTCTGTGTAATAATAATATTTGGCTGGTGGAGGTTGGGTGGAGGAACTAAGGGTGCCCGGAGGACTTCTGTCGCCGCGCCGCCTAAATGCCAGAACCAAGATTGGCAGAATGTTAAATGATCACTTCGCCCCACCTAAATGCTGTATATGTCAAGACTGGCGGAATATGTACATGTTAACATAACGACTTCACCGATTATTCCATGAGGACTCCGAAAGGGGCTCCCATCAGTGATGCCGGCGTCTTCCTAGATGGCTACCACTTTGATAAACGTTCCGCGGCTTGTTGGATTGGAGATTAGCAGATTTTAAACGCGGCAAGTGGATGTACCGGCAATGCCGAGGTCCCACGGCCAAATGGAATCGAAAGAAGCCTCAGCTGAACAACGCCCATCGCAAAGAGAAGCAAAAATATCAGCCACTGACTTGTCTTGAGACGATCCTTCATCATATTGGAGAAATTGGAGAATAAACATTGACGGCTGACAGACTTGAAAGCGAACCAAGCCTAACAAAAACCACTCGGAAGCGGCGAACCAGAGGAGAGATTGCTCGCATCACAGTCCGCGGTGGCGCCACAGGTCCTAAATGTAGGGTATATGAATACTTCACTGTATATAGGCTTTACCGTTTTTGGGGGGGCAGGAATCAGTTAAAATGGGCTAGGCAATATTTCAATCAAAGAACTGTACAATTGATACTGGCGCAATAGCCATGCTCTAAATATTGCCGGAATAATCTGGCAGCATTCTTGGAACTCCTACCGAGCTCTTGGTATAGTTCCTAGACTTTCGGAATACCTGGGACGAGTGTAGGAATCTTACCAAGATAAGTTAAACTTCATCTGATCCCATCAAAAGAATGTTATGCCTCGTTTTTCAGTGGAACCGGCTCCGAACAGGTCAATACGTTCAGAGTGAATGAATGTCACTCAAATGGTGGCGGTAAAATATTTTGAGCTGGCAGAGTGACATATACAAGGTGCTATCTTAATTACAGCGTGCCCCAGCATGAGAACAGTTGCCTAATTAGGGTGTTTCTCCGAGAAACCGGGTTCCTCAATAGAATCATCCCTTCGCCACCGGAGCTGTATATGTCAAGATTGGCGGAATGTGTTCATATTAACATAATGACTTGGCCACGCCAGTTGTTCCTGTCGAGATTGGCGGAATGTGTACATGTTAGATCCATTCGCTGCGCCTAAATGCCGCTAGGTACTAAGGTAACGTTATAAAAGGGCTTTGGTTCAGCAGACGAATGCATCGCCTAGATGCCCGACAAGATTGGCGAAACCTCTCTTGCCTTTACTTCTCTCGCTAGTATTATCTCCCCCAGCCGTACCCTCGCGGCCTGGCTTGGCGCCTTAATGCTTCTCCTGGCCATCTCCTACATGGCCTATCGTATCTGGCCTATGCGTTTGACATATGTCTTGGTTGCTTTTATGAGAGAAACGGAGAAGCTTTACTACGATGCCGTCGAGGCTGGAGAGCTTCCTGGCGATGTTCGCACGGAAGAAAAGTTGTTGAGGTGAATGCTGTATCATGGATTTGGATATATTTGCTGACTATCGAGCAGCCTCCAGACAACGGTCTCGGAAATTCGCGAAGCCAGCCTGCGCAATTCGTTGTCGACTCGGAAGACATTGGGAGATTTTTTCAGAGGCCGTTCTATCACGTTGCTTCGATGTGCCGACGACATTCAGAGATTCAATACTCACATACAGGTAAGGCCGCCCTCAATCGCCTTGCGTTCGACTCTCACCCTAATTTTTGTAAAAGATTTTAAAGGAAACTCAGCTGCGTACCCGTCTAACCACCACCAACCCTGGAACAGCCGCGTTGGCCATGTCGCTGAAAAGGCGACACAACCGCTGACGAGCTATGCAGGCCTAAATACCCCGCCACACCTACGCTTTCACAATTGCCCCGTCCTGCTTGCAGTCGCAATGCTTTGTCTGTTTTTGATCCTTCAGTCTGTACTTAATCTAGTCTGTATTTTCAACGGAAACTGTCGCATCGAATATAATTTACCATCAGCATATGTCCGCACAGCAAGTTCATCCGCGGTGGACGGATCGTGGGACTATTCTAGCCTCTGGCAAGTGGTCAGTCGTCGATATTCCAATGGTCATCCGCAGTGACTGAGAACTTACAGCTAGCCGCTACTTCAAGAAGCGGAACCGTAAATATTCCTTAACAGGAGTCGAAGTCAATCGAATGCCAACCCGCCATCAATGTCCCTCCTTTAGCCGCAAGGCTGTATCAAGTCTGAGAATGTCTGAGAACAGTTAACTCCTTGAGTCAACCTGGTGCCCGCATAACTCCTAGAGTGACGACTCTCGGAATCTGGCACATCTTCATCAAAATGCGACCATCCAACCGCAAAACGTTGGAAATTCCGAAGACAAATGGATTTCATTAGGCCTTGCACTATCTTCCTGAGGATCAACAACGAAGCGGCTTGCAAGTCGCTCCCTTTGAAACGGGTAAGTCCGCTGAGACGGAGTGTTTGATGCTTGTCCACCTTACTCATTTTCTTTTCTGGATATTCTTTTTCGGGAAGTTACTGTCTAAATTATTCGCGAAGATATTAGCGAAACTACTTTTGACCTAAGTTGACAGGCACAATTCCTTTCCTCACCTCCACGTTGTATTCTGTCACTTTACTTCCGCACAGGATCATTATTTCCTTATCAAGGTCATCACAGGTGAGTTGTTGGCGTCGGCTGGGTCCGTTGATCTGTGTCGATCTCCGGACCACAATCGATGCATACTCTTTAATCGATCTCACACGGATGTCGACGAACGCGATGAATTCCGTCTGAGCCCACTGCTGGGTCAGGTCAATTCGCGGCCTTTCCACCAGCCAGTGAGTGCGCTGCAGAAAATAGCAGTGATTCCTGTCTAATATGTTCTAGGCGATGGAGCGACAGGAGTCGCAGAACTCACCAAGCGATTCCCCATCCCTTCTGGAATCCCGGCTTCCCCCTGACATTTTGGAGCTCATCTTCGAAGTTGGGGCACGGCAAGCCGCCCGACACCTTCCTGCATATCCCAAGCCGATCGAGATCGTGGTGTCCCACGTGAACAAGCGATGGAGACGCGTAGCGGTGAACCTCGCTGCTCTGTGGTCGTTTATCCGGGCGTCGCCTTTCGAGACGCTGGATAAAATCATCACCTACCTGGAGAGATCGAAAGGACACGCACTTCGCGTATGTCTTTTCGTCTATAAAGCTTATTGGCGAACCGACATCCTGGCGCTGATAAAGCCACACCTCCATCGCTTCTGTCAGTTCCACCTCGTTTCGGATTTTATACACTCCCCGCCCACAGTTCGCTCACAGTTAATGCAATTCGACGACATGCCCGCGCTTGAGTGTTTAATGTACACTCCCCTGGACTCTTCCGTCTTCCCTGTTGTAGACCCCTTACTTGATTTTACTCGGGGAGCTCCAAAAATGTCATCGCTCCGACTCAACGGCCCCACGTTCGATCTCTTACAACTACCCTTTGCCGGAATTTCTCAATTATGCCTCGCAGAGGACCGTTTCCCCATCCCTTTCCGTTCAATATGCAGCATTCTCCAGGCATGCCCGTCCCTTGTGAAGCTATCATTCTGTGGGCACACCCAACGCCCGCACATTCGTCATGCATCGTCTGCCGACGTTGTACCATTTGTGCTTCCGCGACTTCGGTATTTAATCCTGTCCCACGGCGGCAGCTCGGACGTTATTCTGTCTGCTATGACTGCGCCCAAACTATGCGCCTTGCGCCTCAATAATTTCGACGACGACGATATGGCCCACTTCCTCGAACTATCCCACGTTTCGAAATTCCCCGCATTGGAGTCGTTGTCGTTCTATGACAACGCGTTCTCCAGAGGTGTATACCACGGAATAGCGCGTGTCTTTCCGGATATTCGGTCGTTCGCCAGTATCAATTCATATTATACCGACGACGTCCTGGAAGTCCTCGTGCCGCTTCCGACTTCGAATTCTCTCACACACATGCCCTGGCCAACTCTGGCAACATTCTTCTTCAACCAAGCCCAGTTTCAAGAAGCACAACAGACGATGTTGTGCACATTAATATCATCGCGCATATCGTTGAGGGCTCCGATACTCAATTTATTCCTTGGAAATGCAAATCGGTTACTGTTGGACACCGACCGTCTTCACTGGCTTCGAGAGCGTCTGCGGTTAGATGAGAAGCGGGAGATGCCCGTAGACGAAGGGATGAGAAGTCTAGCGGAGTTTGCAGGGGATGCGTATATCTGCTGAGAAGCTGCTGGTTAGTTTAAATTTACATGCCTCTCCTTATATCTAGGTCCATTTAATTGGACTGTCGGCAATATGTAGTTACTCGACTCCACCGTTTGTTTGTTTATTAATTACTGAACTACAGTAGAAATTAACATTGAAGTAACATGCTTGATTTCCTTCGCTTTGACCGTGTTTGAAACCGAAGTACTTAAGTATTTATTTCCTGCGCCTTGATTAATCCGTCTGACTTGAACATTCGACCTAAATTATATAAAGTCTTTGGATTTCACGTTTTCAGGACTCTTGAATTCCTTTAAACCATTTTGAATCTAGCTTCCAGAACTCTCTGAAGTCGATCAACAATGACACACACTGACTACGCCGCACTGCCACTAGCCGCGCGTCACGCTACTTTACCTCTTGTAAAACCTCTCATCCTTTCACTCCTTCTTATAACTTACGCGTGGAATTTGTGATAGTCTATGCTACCACTATTTGGAGACGAGAGACGACGTCAAATAAATCTCGGAGGCTCATCTTCTGTGTCTACTCTATCGTCGATAACAGATCAAGCCAAAGCTCGCCGAGCAGAGCGAACAGAGCAAAAACGCAAAAATGACAATGCAATCCGTATCCAGGCCTGGTGGAGGGCCGTCTATGCAATACGCGTTGCAAAGGCAGAGATGCGCCGTGTGTTTGAGACAAACGTCGAAAGCATAACCGGGCTGCGATGTCTTGTGCTGATCGGGTTGGACCAGGACGTGTTGGGGAGGTGGTCTCAGACGATGCTGCAGAAGGGCGAAGGCTGGTCGTCTTGCATTCAAATATCCCTCTTATTAACTGAGTTTATAGGATTGTTGTTCTCTCCTGCACTTGGGCCACAGCAGGAGAGCTGGCTGGTGCTCATCCGGCAGACATGCTTCCTGCTACTTCGCTCGGTGGCCGACTTCTCGCAGTGAGTGTGGACGCCGCGCGCGAAATCATTCATTGCTGACGATGCAAAGGTCCTCAAACGCGGGTCGCACATCTACAGATCTTAAATATGCTCCTTTCTGCGGACGTCGTCTCTAGGAATCTGGGCCCCCGGGGCCGCGATGTAGCAGCCAACATTCTCATGTATGTGTTGAGACGCGGGCTTTACCCTTTGTTATCCCAAGCCATACAAGTCATAGTGAGTCCTCGAATTTTTGCTGTCTGGGTATATATGCTAACCGTCAACTCAGCCAATAACGGAGTCGAAATCATCGTTATCGCTGCCCTTGTTAATTCCATTAGCAACTGTGGCATTCTCTACACTGCCGACCACAATTAATGCCTACTCTGAATCATTGACTGCATTAATAACCAGCATTCTTACAATCCCCTTACTACCCAATCGCCTGCCGCTCTCAAGCCTGACTCAGCTATCATCCCACCTCCCCCTTGCATCTCTCGCGCTACTGGGGCCCTCCTCAGACAACCCCACAACTACCGACAAGATACACTTGGTGGCCAATCTGATAGCGTTCACCCCGCCGCGTTACGCTGCGCTTCCTGCGCCTGCATTGACGACGTACTTCAATCTCCTCACCAGCCTCTTCGATTCTCTCCCTGCAAACTGCTTTGACGGCAACACGCACCGATCAACGTCCACCATAGCTGCCGCGTCGGCAGACATTGACTCCGACTCGGAAGACGAGTCGAGGACCACCGTGTCTATCGTCTCCACATTTAACCCGGTTCCGCCACCTCCCCTCCCTGTACTAGATGCTCGGACGCTCAAGCGACTGTCGACGCTCGTGACACCGGCACACCTCTCCTCGCTGCTGACGGTCACCCAGAAGCACCCCGATGCAACACGGAGAGCGCTATTTTCTATGTTACTTGCCCTTGAGGGCGTCTGGCCGTCGAAGAAGAGCACCATCCTTGGGGCGATAGTGGTTGGTGGCGGCGGAACGGGGGTAGTCAAGGAGCTGTGGCGCGGCGCGGTGCGCAGTGCGAATGCGACCGACATTCTCCGTGAATTCGGACGTCAGTCCGAGTTCCCTCCGCTCTTCCTAGCTCATGACTGACGATATATCAGGTCCCTCAAATGACGCCCCCGACGCATCGATCCCGCCGCTGCTGTTCCTTGCGGATCTTTACACGCATGCGCTCCTCACGATGGGGGACGACGAGTTCTTCGGGACGTCAACGCAACTGGGCGGATCCTCTTTGGCACCCCGGAACCCGATGAGCTTGGACGAGCTCATTGTTTTCAGTCGCTTGTTGCTGGACGTCGCGTTCGGGCTCTACCAAGGCCCCCAGGACGCAGATGGCGGGGACATGATCATGTCAGGGAGTACGGGGCCCAAGGGAGTGCGGTTTACGTGGGAGGAAGTGAGGGAGAAGGTGACGAAATGTCTGGGTCGCCATCCACGCCAGGGGAGTAAGCATTTGCCCACTGTTCATGTACTCGGCTGACACTCCTGTTTAGTTCTAGACGCCCATTCGCTCCGCCAGAGCACTGGTTGG
The DNA here is from genome assembly GCA_029282285.1 of Mycena rebaudengoi. NCBI lineage: Eukaryota > Fungi > Basidiomycota > Agaricomycetes > Agaricales > Mycenaceae > Mycena > Mycena rebaudengoi. Next base: position 4,355 of record JARJCX010000430.1, on the reverse strand, counting down.
TCTCTACCCAGATCGACCTTCGATCTTTCATAGAGGCTGCACTGTGAGGATCTGCGCTTTTCAATTAGTATGCGCTCTACTGACGTGACAACGCCAGCTACGAAGAACAACAGATCTCCACATCCAACAACCGCGTCAGCACGCGGCAACTTGCACGGCTCGCGCCGCGTCTCGGGATCCTGCACAACATCCCGTTCTCCATCCCATTCTCGACTAGGGTGCAGGTCTTCCGCAGTTTCATCCTCAGTGACACAGTGGCGCGCTCGGCCGACATGTCTCGAGAGAGATGGCTGCAGATTACGGTGCGCCGGGATAATATCGCCCAGGACGGGTTCGACCGGCTTCGGGACCACAACCTCAAGGGGCGGGTGTCGATCACATTCATCGATAAGTTTGGAGAAGAGGAGTGCGTCGTCTTCTTTTTCCTTTAAAGCTTGATCATTGATAGCGTATCATCTATCTAGGGCTGGCATTGACGGTGGTGGTGTTTTCAAGGAATTCTTCACTTCGCTCTGCAAGGAGGTGTTCGACACCGACCGGGGCCTGTGGCTGGCGAATAAGAAGAACGAGCTCTATCCTAACCCACACGCGTATGCCATCGAAGGTGTGTGTTTTTTCCCATTAGTGAACCCCCCATTAAGCACCCCCTTATAGCGCACAACCTCAACTGGTACCGTTTCATCGGGCGAATCATTGGCAAGGCCATGTACGAGGGCATCCTCGTCGATATCCCGTTCGCTGGGTTTTTCCTTGCGAAGGTGCGGTGGCATTCAATTTGCCTGGTCTGATGTCTAACACCCACCATGCTCCGTTCACAGTGGCTAGGGAAGCAGAGCTTCTTGGATGACCTCGCCTCGCTAGACCCGGAGCTGTACAACGGCCTGATCTTCCTGAAGCACTATGCCGGAAACCCGGACGACTTGTCCCTCAACTTTACCGTCGCGGTCGAAGGTGCGCCGTGTGTGTCGTTGAAGACTAAGCAGATGCTAATCGTGTTGTGCAGATTTCGGTGTTACGAAGACGGTGGACCTGATTCCGGACGGGAGCAACGTCGCTGTGACCAAGGAGAATCGACTGCAGTATATCTACCTCGTGTCGCATTACCGCCTCAGCAGGCAGATCAAGCTACAGGGCGAGGCGTTCTTCGAGGGCCTGTCGGAGATGATCGATCCCAAGTGGCTTAAGTGAGTTGACGATTGATGCTCAGCGTACTTGGAACTCATTCCCTCTCTTCTAGGATGTTCAATCAGCAGGAGCTCCAGATCCTCATCGGCGGGACTGATTCCCCTGTCGACTTGGACGACCTGCAGGGCAATACAGTGTATGGCGGAATTTTCGATGCGAACCACCCCACGATTGTTTCTTTCTGGAGGGTGTGCACAATTTCACCGTCCTGCAGAAAGAACTTGACTTACCATCTTTCTTTCGTAGGTGGTCAACTCGTTCGACCACGAACAGCGGAGGGCGTTGCTTCGCTTCGTCACCAGCTGCAGTCGGCCGCCATTGCTGTGAGACTTGTTTCTTATCACCTCCTTCATTACTGACCATTAATTATCTTTGTCGCTCAGCGGATTCAAGGAGCTCCTGCCCCCACTTTGCCATCCGCGACGCAGGGCCAGATTTGCTGCGGCTGCCGACGTCGAGCACCTGTGTGAATCTGCTGAAGGTGTGCTTTCCTTTTCTGCGACATATTTTGTTTGGACTGACAAAGTACATTGTAGCTCCCGCCGTACAAGAGCGAGAAAGTTTTGAGAGAGAAGCTGTTGCAAGCCATTACAGCGAATGCAGGCTTTGACTTGTCTTGAGGGCGGATCTTGTATAGTCTACGTAGAACAAAATGTATAAAGAGTCACTGTTGGTCGTCCAACGCCAATGATATGTATATACTTAGAGTCAGGAAATCTGTTCGCTACCCACCACCGAATCTTCCGTGAGCTGGAAGGAGTAATAAAGGACGGTCGTTCCTGTAAGCTAAAACGCTCTAGGTAATAAAATAATCCTCCTGTACAGATTGTGAAAAATGGAGTCTATATCCGACACCTGAGCTCCCCGCCGACCAGCGCAATGCCTGCTCCCAAACACCACCCCAGCTCTGTCCCTTTTATCTTCTTCCCAAACACCACGTCCCTCTTACCCTCAAACTCGTACCCGAGCCTCAACAGCGAATGCTGGAACGTCAGGTCCAAGCACCACTCGGGCCGCCCCTCCAGCTCCTCCATCACGGCCTTGTCGTCCCCCAGCGTTCCTTCCACGCCTTGCTCCCCTGGCACACCACCCGCGCCAGATCCGCGATCTCGTCGATGGTGATCGCCTTCCCCTCCGCCGTCGCGGGCATCAGCGGCGCCACGCGGGTCGTAAAAGTACGAGAGCAGCAGCACGCGCCCGGACGCCGAAGGGAAGGCATCGAGCAGCGACGGCTGGTACGCGCCGTCGAACGCACACGGCTTCACCTTGCACACCGCATCCTTGGCGAGCACCAGTTGCACCACGCGCGCGCACCCCTCGAATCCGCCCACCTCCTCCCCGTCCATGGTCACGTTGCGCTTCGTCTGCCCGTCGTCGATCGTCACGACGCTCTGCGTCCCCGCGCGAGGCACGGGTTGCCCACCGTCGCATCCGCCGCATTGGGCAGTGGTGCGCGCAGCGTCGACATAAAGTCCACGAGCCTGTGCACCTGCTCCCGCGCGCGCTTCAGCCCGAACCCTAGGTACGAGTGCTGGTACAGCACCCGCGTGCGCCCCGCGAACTCCAGGTCGTACTTGTGCTCCCCGGCCTCGAGGCTCGCGTCGGGCTTCGAGAACGCGGGCTCGAACACGATCTGCGTGCTCGCGCCACCGAGGTCGAGCACTGCGTACGTGGGGCGTGTCGCGCGGCGTGTCGGCGCTGACGGTGCCGAGGAGGTAGTTCGCCGTGATCCACGCGTACACGCCCTCGTCCTTGCCGTCCATGATCGTCACGGCGTCCTTGGCGGCCACGGCGAAGGGGTAGTGCGCGGTGAGGCGCTTCTCGACCGCGTCGAGGATATCCTTGCTCTGGCTGCCCGGGAGCAGGCGCAGGCCCGCGGTCGCCTTGACCTGCACGGGCGTGCATTTTTGCAGCTCGGAGGGGACGACAGTTCGCGCGTGGTCGAGGAGGACGTCGAGCGAGGCGGCGGCGTCGTCGGGCTTCCCGGCGAAGGAGGAGAGCCCCGGCTGGATCTGCATGAAGACCTCGTACTCGTAGGCGGGCGAGGGCCCGCAGTGGTTGAATTTGTAGATGTGGATGCGCGAGCCGGTGGAGCCGGCGTCGAGCATCAGGGCGTATTGGACGAGGCGGGTGCCCGAGTGCGGCTTTTTGCAGAGCGTGGTTTTGGAGTGGTCGGGATCAGTGTCGTAGGATAGTACTCCGTCCTCGTCTGCGGGATGTCAGTTGAGAAAAGAACAGGTCGGGAGTGTGCATACTTGTTGCTGCTAGAAGGAAGTATATATTAGGACAAGTTTAGGAATATAGAAAGATGACTTACGGGTTGAGGGCTTGCCGTCGGCGGGTTTGTTGGGCTTGGTATCTTTGGTGGGCTTGGATTCTATGGGGGCATGGGTCAGAATTGTCCTGGACACGTTTGAGCTGAGTGTAGCTCGGAGGATCTCAATGCAGTTCAAGACCAGCGCGCACAATTTGCGAGAACTCGTCGACGAACTCCCACGCGCCAGGGCGGTGTATTGGGCGTTTCAGAGTGCCATGTCAGTGACGGTGGACTCATACTCCGCCTCGCGAATCGTGCCACCAGCCTCCACATATCGCAAGCTCGACTCGAAACAAAAAGAATGACAAAAATGCCCTAACTCACCTCCATACGGCTCCGAGTGGTCATACTGCGTACCCTGGCCTTGCCTTCGTACGGCGTCTTCCCTGCAAGAATGTCATGTCAGTCTCGTATAAAAAAGCGGGCGGCCATCCAAACAAATGAACGAGTAGAAATGAACTGAAGAGCGAGTAAAAATGGACACCGCACCACTCACCGCCCTTCTCAAACACCTCCTTCCCGCTCCACCCGGGCATATGGAGGTCCGGCCGCTGCTCCTTAGGCACAAACAGCCACACGAGCCCCAGCAGCACGACCGCGGCCAGTGCGAAGCGCTTCCACCCGAAGCGCTTGTTCTTGCCGCCCGTGGCGTCTTGGGCGACGCGGGGCGCCCTGCCTCGAGGCGGTCGTATATGGGGGACATTGGCGCCATGCGGGGCGATGTGGTTTCGGTCAAGTCGGTGGGACCAGTGGGAGTAGAGGGAGGAGCTAGAAGTTTCCCTCGGAGTACGGTTTTCGAGTCGCTCGGCCGGAGAATGAATGGCTGTGGATCGAGCGGGCGCTGTGGGTGACG